>PVIU01002529.1:0-169929 GCA_004026605.1 Ondatra zibethicus | reverse complement strand
TATGAACATAGTTGCACAAATGCTTTTGTAGTATGATTGGGCATCTCTTGGGTATATTCCCAAGAGTGGTATTGCTGGATCCTGAGGTAGGTTGATTCCCAATTTCCTGAGAAACCTCCACACTGATTTCCAAAGTGGTTGCACAAGTTTGCATTCCCACCAGCAATGGATGAGTGTTCCCGTTACACCACATCCTCTCTTTTCAAACCACCACACATACTGAAGAGCTTCCTCTCCTCGGGGTGGGAGCATACAATAGTCTCGTTCCTTGAAACAACACAACAAGGACACAAACTAACTCTGTCCCAGACCAAGAGAGATTTGGGCTCAAAGTCCACTGCAGTAAAGCTGGGCTTTCCTCAAAGACTGAGTAACGCAAGGAGGAAGTCACACAGAGCTATGTAGTGGAGGCATGCTCAATTGTGTCAACCAAATAAAGATCTAAGCTGGAGGATGAATAGAAGCACATTTGGTATCATTGACTTGATGTGTTCTTCAGAATTGTAATTTTTTAATTGCATTTAGAAAAATGTGAGTTTGGCAGAGATGTTGCAAGAATAGCTAGACTGGACTCCTAGCCATGCTTCATCCAGGGCGCAACAGTTGTAGGCATGCCATATTCTCTGACTCTACTCCACCCTACCCCTACTTCCTTCTTCTTCCCTCCTTCTGTCAGTCAAATCAGTCTGGGATGAGAAATGACTAACATGGAACAAGAGGTTTACTAAGGGATATAGTCCTTAGATAATTGTGAGAAGGGTTGGGAAATAAGAGCTTCAAATGGGGGGCGTGAGTGACCAAAGTGACTATTCTCCACAGTCCTTGTCACCTCTTGGCATACTGACTCCAGCTGCCCCACCAACGTATAACTTCACTGCACTCTATGGGTGGGTGCAGAACGAGGTTCAAAAAACCATACAAGGCAGGCAAGTGCATCCAGCCCTCCATCATCCTGGTCTCTGAGAGCCCTGAAAGCTATCTCTCTACAGGAACAAAGAACTTGCTTTGAACCCTAAAAGAAGACCCTCAAAGAAGCATGAATTGGGCTGATGAGATGCACAGAGTTCAATTTCTGAAACCTACATGATGAAAGGAGAGAACCAATGCCTTCAAATTGACCTCTGACCCCTGCCTACTCCCATCCCAGACTTGTGGGTTCACCTCCCTTTGCCTGGGGAGCGCCTCTCCTCCCTCCCTCTGTATCCCCCCTCCCTATCCTCTGCTGTCCTGTCCCTGCCTGTCTTGTCCCAGGCCACTCTGAGGTGAGGGTCTTTGATTGCCCACCGTGAAGTGCCCTCTCACAACAGGTGGGATGAGATGGCACTGGCCTGAGGCCAGCCCCCTGAGGAGCTGGAAGTCACTAGGCACTTTTCCCCTTTGTTCTTGGATGTGGTTTCAGACGGGGTCTCAGGGGCTCCACACCAGCACAGAGAGTTGACCCACGCACGAAGACCTAGCCTCCTGTCACAGACAGCAGGCAGAGTTGCCTGGCACTGGTGAGAGCCAGAGCTATCATATACCAGAACAGGTGGCAGAAAAGAAGCTTGGGATCCTGCCTGGCACCCTCTAGAGTATGGGCAGAGGCCATCAAGCAGAGGCGTTCTGGGTAGGCAGCCCCAGCTCATGCAACATGGCATGGATGAGGTGACCAATTGCTAAGCCATTTGAGAATGATTTGCTGACGTTTGGGTCTCCCTCTTAAAACCAAGGGCATTCAGGGAACTTCACACAGCCATAATGCGGTTGTCTAATCCCTAGTTCACACCCAGTTTCCCTGACCATCCCTAAAGCGTACCTGATAGTGACGTTAGGATCCAGTTTAGGGGCACACATTGCATTGAGTTGTTTTGTCTCTCAGCAAATAATTGCAAGCACCAGTTACCTGCCAGGCTGAGGTGATGCTGGTGGCTGCCTAAGCCCATGGAGCACTAACCTGTCAACTCAGCTCCCTCTCCTCATCTCTATGAAGTGCATCAGGACTTATTGATGCTACTCCTGGTTCTTCTCCAAAGTGATGGAGAGGCAAGCTTTGTGGGCATTTCAGAAGAGAATGGAACTTCCCTTTAGAAGAGCAAAGAAAGGAAAAATAAGGAAACCACCTACTTCGAAGAGGGCTTCCCGCACCCCTGCCCCACCCTGGGGCTTGTCTGCAGCTGACTGTAGTCTTTCTGACTTTCCTCCAGTCATAGTGAATCCAACTCAGACTTCAGAGGAAATCAGCTGCAGCCTTTAAACGGGACCATAGTGACTTCCGTCAACTGGGTCTCCCTGACCGAGGTGGTCTGGGTTGACTCTGCCAGCTTCTCTCCTTTCAACTTCTCAGGGCTGGGCGGGCGGGGTGGTGGAAAGAGGTTGGACCGGCTCCGGGTTGGGAAGACCCTTCAAAGTTTCTAAATCCTATTGGAGGCTTGAATTGTTTTTGGGAGAATGCAGGGTACTTTGATGTCCCCTAGGGGAGCCTGGAGTGTGCATTGATGTCCCCTAAGGGAGCCTGGCTGCTGTGGAGAATGATTCACTGGGCCTGGGATTTGGTCTGAATGACTGAATGCAAGCACTTGGGTACTGCTAATGGCCCTTTACTTGAACATTAAATATGAAGATAAGATTTAAAAAATGGATAAAAGCAACAGGCCCCTCTTCTGAAATGCTCACGGGAGTTTGCAACTTGTTTAGGAAACTGACAGAACCTTTCATGCAAACTGTCTAAAGCATAAGAGATCACAAAATGTTCCAGAAGAACTGACCTCAGGCATAGCTGAATCCAGGTGCTCAAAGGGTGACATCAGAAATCAGAGTCTCGGTCTCTCCCTGCCTCCCTCTCTCCCTCCCTCTTTCCCTCCCTCCCTCTCTTTTCTCTCTGCCACCTGACCCCAATTATAGGATTATCAAGTGATCTGTATGGTTAATGATGGAAGAGCAGGTTTACATACTACTTGCAGTGTGTATCTTGTCCCTAATTTATGTGTCTCAGCTCTGGGGCCCATTTGGGATACACATTTATCCTAGATATCACCTGTTAAATGTGACCGAGCAGACAGAATGTTTGAATGGCCATCTGGCCACCTCTTAAGCAATGGAATGGATCAATAGTACCCAAGCATATGAACTGAGAATCAGAAGCGAGCCCAGTTTCTAGAGAAGTCAGAACATGGATGCTGGTGGGGTAGTGCTGTGGGAAGGCCCTTCTGTCTATGTGTTGTTTTATAGGTTAATGAATAAAGCTGTTTCAGCCACTGGCTTAGCAGAATAGGGCAAGGTGGGAATTCCAAGCAGATAGAGGAGGAGAGAGTAGGCAGAGTCAGGGAGATGCCATGGAGCTGCCGCAGGAGACAGACGTACCAGAACCTTGCCGGTAAACCATGAACCTTGTGGTAAAATATAAAATAATAGAAATGGGTTAATTTAAGATGTAAGAGCTAGCCAATAAGAAGCTAGAGCTAATAGGCCAAGCAGTGATTTAATTAATACAGTTTCTTTGTGGTGATTTCGAGTCTGGTCAGCTGGGAGCAAATAAGCTGCCTCTGCCAACAGGACAGGGAAAGATAGTTGCAGAAGTTCCTCCATCTTGTATTCTTGCTGAGGGCATTTCAGGTTTAACTAGAATTAATGGAGGATTCTGTGAAAAATTACCCAACTCTATTCTAGGAGCCCAAGGTCAAGATAACCTAGCTAATTTATCTTACTTAATTTAATTGTCCGCTTGTGCAAACCTCCCCTCCAGCTAATCACTTAGCTTCTGTTTAACTGCTTGCTTGTGCAAAACCTTCTCATGTAGCAAACCCCTTACTTTAAACACTTGGAGATACACTTGGATCTGGAATACCTGAGTGTAGTCACAGTTACCTAGAATAAAGACTTTCAATTGGCTATAAATTATGTCTGCTGAGTGGTCATCTCTGATGGGCTCCCATGACATTGGGGCAGGCAAACAGCAAAGTCTGCAGATCAGGCCACCAGATTATCAGGTAACCTTAGAGTCCTTCCAAGCATGGGTCTTCCCATGGTTGGGCCTACTTGCTCTCATTTTGAATATTAATCCTTTATGTAGGGGAGAAGAGGCACATGGAAAGGTACTGAATGTATAAAATGGACTGAGACCACCCAAGGCAGGTCTGTTTGACTGCTCAGGACAGAAGTTAAGAACACCACCTCAATATGGCCCAGACATTCGTCATTGCTCCTTTGGACCCCAAACAACAGACTTCTTGGTTTACAAACTCCCTCTAGACTTGCTCGCTGTCCTAGTTACTGCTCTATTACTGTGAAGAAACACCATGACTAAGGCAAATTTTAAAATAAAGAATTTAATTAGAGGCTTGCTTATGGTTTCAGAGGATGAATATGTGACCATCACGGCAGGGAACATGGTGGCAGTCAGATGTGGCCCTGGAGCAGTAGCTGGGAGCTCACATCTGATCTACAAGTTGCATTCAGAGAAAAGAGAGACTGGGCCTGGGGCAGGTTTTGAAGCCTCAAAGCCCACCACCCACTAACACACTTCCTTCAACCAGGACATACCTATTCCAACAAGGCCACACCTCTTAATCCTTCCCAAACAGTTTCACTAACTGGGGACCACCTATTCAAACAAATGAGTCTGTAGGGGTCATTCTCATTCACACCATCACATCTGCTATATAGAACATATGCAATAGCACTAGAGTAAGTTTAAAATACAGACTGGCTCATGTTGTGCCCCTGTTTCAGCCTCCAGTGACTTCTCAAGCCACATCTAGAATACAATTCCATTTCCCTCCTCTGTCCCACAGACTGGTCTGACTTCTGTCTTTCTCGATTCCATGCATATCACTCAGACCTTTGTTCATGTGACTTTGCAAATAAACCATCTCTCTATCCCATTAGCCTTCCAAACCCTTACACTCAGGGTTCTCTATGCTTGGAGGATGCAGGGTAACCAAGGAGGCCTCAATTTAGACAGAAATTTCAGAGTGACTTACAGAAATAACCACCTAATTTGGGAACCAAAGGATGATTTAGCCTCAGAAGCACTATGATTCCACACCCACCCCAAGCAGAAGGATGGCAAGAGAGTCACAGGGGCTTGGAGCAAAGTCACGTGGGCAGTAAGACATTTGCTTTCCACATCAGTGGGCTTGTGGGCCTTGACACTTGCCAATTCTCCCTCCTGATCTTCTCTGCCCCCGATAGCCACGGCTGCCCCCTTCCCTTCATTCTGCTCTTTGCTCAAAGGCATCTCATTCACAGATACCTTCCACAATCACTGAAACTAAAACAATTGCACTCACTCTCACTCTCTCATCCCCCTGATTTTTTTGTAGTTTGTTGACATAGATTCTTACTATATAGCCAAGGCTGGCCTCAAACCTCAAACACAAAATCCTCCTGTTTCATTCAGCCTTCCATGTGCTGGGGTTACAGATATGTGCCAACACACCTCTTTCCACTTTATATTTTCCTTGTTTTTAAGTTGTTAAACTATATTTGTTTATTTGGGGGACATGTATACCCCTCAATGCATGATCAGAGGCCAGAGAATAGCTTGTAGGAGCCCTCTCCTTCCACCATGTGGGGCCTGAGGCCAGAACTCAGGTTGTCGGGTTGGTGGCTAATGCCTTTATTCCCTACCCCCTTTATTTTTCCTATTTTCTTTTGTTTGTTTGTTTTCTGCTTTTCAAGACCATTTCTTTGTTTAGCCCAGCTGTCCTATACCTAGCTCTAAAGACCAGGCTGGTGTTGGGGAATATTATTTTACAGGTGTGTGACTTTTGTTTCTGCTGCATTTGTTTAGCTTTGTGAAGCTGTGTTACTGTGCCTGTCTAAAACACCTGATGGGCTAATAAAGAGATGAACAGCCAATAGCGAGGCAGGAGTAAGGATAGGTGGAGCCAGCAGGCAGAGAGTATAAATAGAAGGAGAAATCTGGGCGGAAAGAAGAACAAGGAATAAAGGATGTCAGGGGCCAGTCACCCAGCCAGTCATGGAGTAAGAAGGGAAGAAAGGTATATAGAAATAGAGAAAGATAAAAGCCTAGAGGCAAAAGGTAATCTGGATAATTTAAGTTAAGAAAAGTTGACAAGAAACAAGCCAAGCTAAGGCTGGGCATTCATAACTAAGAATAAGCCTCCATGTGTGATTTATTTGGAAACTGGGTGGCAGGACCCCCCCAAAAAGTCAAAAGAGCAAAAGCATCACACAACAGGCTGGCCTCAGACTCACAGAGATCCACCTGCCTCTGCCTCCCGAGTAAGGGCGTGTACCACCACTGCCTAACTCTAGTACTTAATAATCTTTCTTTTCCTATCTCTGCCAACATACTATAAAGGAGGCTGGGGTTTGGGGGGAGGGATGAGAACTTTTTAAAATTACTGTCATGCCCTAAATATCCACAGAATGCCTGACACACAGAAGGAGCTCAACAAATGGACAGATGATGGATGCACAGACGGTGAGTTGGTAGCTCGTGGGTGGTAGATGATGGATGGGTTGTGGATGGATGGATATATAGATGGATGGTGGATGGATGGATGAGGGATGGATGGATGGATGACAGTAATGGTTGGCGAGTGGATAGTCGGGTGGTAGCTGGATGGATGTGTGGAAGATAGATAGGTGGTGGGTGGGTGGTACGACTGGATGGGTTGAAGAAATGTGAAAAGCTGGTGGATGGATGCAAATAGGTGGTGTGTGGATGAAGGATAACTGGCAAGCAGATGGGTGGATGGTGGATGATAGCTGGGGAGTGGCTGGATGAACGGTGCAAGGACAAATAGGTGAGTAGATCGGTAGCTGGTGAAAGAATGGGGGAGTAGGTGGTGAGTGGATGGGCCTCTAGTGAACAATGGTGTGAACACCATCCAGGATGCTGGCTCTGGGGTCTGGCAGCCTCTAGTGAACAACGGTGTGAACACTATCCAGGATCCTGGCTCTAGGGTCAGTCAGCCTCTAGTGAACAATGGTGTGGACACAATCCAGGATGCTGGCTCTGGGGTCTGGCAGCCTCTAGGGAACAACGGTGTGAACACCATCCAGGATCCTGGCTCTGGGGTTGGTCAGCCTCAATGAACAATAGTATGAACACTATCCAGGATCCTGGCTCTGGAGTCGATCAGCCCACTAATGAGCTCTGATTCTGCTGCTCAGTTCCCACGCCACTCCATACACATTTGTGGCCTGGCTTCCTTATGAAATTACTGCTAAAATCAGTGAAGTAAACCAAGGAAAGCACATAGCACATGCCTGGCCCCAACTGAGCACTCAAAAAACAACTGTGATGTTCATATAGTGACCGTTCCCAAAACGTTCTTCATCCATCAGGATCCATCCCTCATCCAAAGCCCTGTGGTTTGAAGTTTGTATCTGTCACACTGTCACTTCATAATTAAGCTGTTTTTCTCCCCGCTTTTATTAATCAGATGTGGTTGCTAATTAGAGCTTCTGATTAGCGTGGGGTAACCAGGGTGACAGCATTGAGCTATTATCACTGTAGGCAAAAGCGAGGAAATATGGCAATTTGGGTCCCCAGCTTGTCCCAATGAGCAATAACTCTGATCTCCTCCAGGGTCTCTAAGTCTGGAAAGAGCTTCCAGACTCCTCTGTCAACTCTCTAGAGACTCTTGCAGTTCCCAAGCCTCAGGCGGGGCCTGTGGCTACATCATCTCACAAAATGTTTAGCTGAAGGCTTAATATTTTTTGTTTTTAAAATCAAAGTGGTGCAGATTGCTATGAGGGGTGAAGTTTTCCAGGCCTGAAAAGAAGGGCTCTTCATCTTAAGGGTTAAATTTTGTGCACATCCGTATCTCTTCCAAATGTGCTCACAGCAGCAGAACTGTCGAATCCAAAGGTTTGTGCATTTTCAGGGTCACTAGCACTTACTGATAAGCTGTCCCCAGGAAGTTGTATCCATTTTTATCCCTGCTGGAAGTGTTTGGTAGCAATCACTCTGCTGTGCTCTTTCTAAACTGGGGCTTGACATTAAGTCTTGTCATTTTAACAGCTAAGATACCTCAAAAGTGAGCTTACATTCTTTGACATTATTTTATGTGTATAAGTGTTTTGCCTGAAAGTATGTGTGTGTAGTACCCACGAAGCCCAGAAGGGGGGCATCAAATCCCCTGGAACGGGAATTACAGATGGTTGTGAGCCCATCATGTGGAGCTGGGAACTGAACCCTGGTCCTCTGGAAGAGAAGTCAGTGCTTTCAACCTCTGAAACATCTCTCCAGTCCCAAATGTAAGCTTATACTTCTTTGAATTTTACTGATGGTGCAACTCTTTCATGTGCTTTCTGGCTTTTGGTATTTATTTGATGGATTTATAGCTCATATACATCTTGATTTATGTATGTGTGTATGTATACTTATTTAGTAACATACTACATGCCATGTTTCTAATCTTGTGACAAAGTGCCTGAGATACCACGAGAGGAAAGGGTTACTGGAGCTTTGGTTCACAGGTATCACAAGGTTCATGGTCATTTGAGCTGTGGTGGCATAGCATGTTATAGATGGAACATGTAATGAAGCCAGTGTGCTCACCTCATGGTGGCTGGGACACACAGAGAGAAAGGAAGACCCTAGGGTCCCAATATCCCCTTTCAAGGTCAGACACACACCTAGAAAACTATGACTTTCTGCTAGACCACTCCTCCCAAAGTTCTCTCCACCTCCATTGACATCATGGGCTGGAGACAAAGCACTAATATGTGGGCCTTTGGAGGGACACTTCAGACGCAAACTACAGCATGTGTTGGCAATACTAACATTGTTTTATTTATGTTGAAAATAGATATATGAAATCTTAATGGACAAAAGAATCACAGGATGTATATGTTTGTCACATGCACATGCATATTTCATGTTGTCTTAGTTACTGTTGTTATAAAGAGACACCATGACCAAGGTAACTCTTACAAAGGAAAACATTTAACTGGGTTCTTGCTTACAGTTTCAGAGACTTCATACATTATCATCACAGTGGGGAAATGGCAGCAAGCAGAGAGCTACATCCTGATCCACAGGCAGCAGGCAGAGAGAGAGAGAGAGAGAGAGAGAGAGAGAGAGAGAGAGAGAGAGACTGGTGGGCCTGGCATGGGCCTTTTGAAAGATCAAAGCCCACCCCTAGTGACACACCTCCTGTATCAAGGCCAAGCCTTCTCCAACAAGAGCACACTTCCTAGTCCTTCCCTGACAGCTCATCAGCTGGGGACTAAGCAATCAAACAGATGAGCCTATGCGAGGAGGGGTGTGCAATCTCATTCAAAACACCACACGTGTTTACTAAGATACCCTCTTCCAGTGAGCCAGTTTCCAACTGTCTATGGTTTCCTAGCACCTGACCCTTGCCAGTTTGACACGGATTTTGAACACAAAGTTACAAAAACATTTGAGCCCTCTCTTTTTCCAGTCCCTCTCTTCTGGAGTAGATGAGAGCTTCTGTCACCTTCTGCTGTTTCTTCCTAAAGGGCCGAGGATGCGTGGCTCCCCAAGCGTCACATTTCCAGAAAAGGCCTTGAACATAGTGAGTACTCAGAAGGGGCCATGCTGACTGCTTCCCGTGATGCCACAATAGTGACAGTCTCTCTCTTCTCTCTCATAAACCAGCTCCTGGCTCTCGGAGGACCTTTCCGGAGACACTGTTCCGGGTCACAGAGCCATTTCAGGGCTGCTTAAAGAGTCCAGTGCTGGAGTAATAGCATCAGGAATGACAACGGTCTTGTCTTTAATGGTCAGGTCTTGAGCCAGCACTTCCTAACCCATGGAATACAGATGACCCTCATGTTAACACTCCAGCCATATTCTCTGTTGTTGTTGGTTTTTTTCAAATTTTCATTTGTATGTATAGTGGCTTCCCATAGAACCAGCACCTTGTCACCTTGTTTGTGTCCCAGACACGGTTGTTATTTTTATAGTGAGAAATGCATAATAAACTACATTTTTAAAAATATAATCCTCCCTTCAAGGAGGACAATTCACTGACAAGAACATTTCATTGTGACGCACATCAATTAAGGTCTGTGCATATTTTGCTCTTGATAGCTTTCTTGTGCTAGCAAATGCTAATGGGACATAAACAGAGAGCCTATTTTTGATGGACACATCTAATAATATCTAACACTGTCTCTGGAGAAATCAAGGGAGAATAGGATTATTCCCTAGATATTCCTTGTCAATGTCTTGGTAGTCTGCTCAAGGCCACCATCACTTTAGGTTTGGTAGAAACTGGGAGAGAGAGGTAACAGTACTATATTGATGGACTATATGGTTTCCAGTGGCAACAGGTGCATCAGGCAGGAGTAGGCAGAAAGATACGCTGTCTAAGAAAGGAGGTAGAGCCTGGGGAGGATGTGACTAGTAAGGCCCCTGGGCAAAGATGTCCTTAGAAGAACCCATCATAGAGAAGCATCCACACCTTTCTACCTCTGCTCTGCTCCTTTCTGAGTGCCAGGGCCATGTGGACTGGCTCAGACTTTGGCGATCCCAGGGTGCTAATGTCAAGGCCTCTGGCTAATGACTTCCTCTCCACGGTGATGGAAGGACAGAAGGAGTAATGGAAGGAATTATGTTTGCTGGATGCCTGCTTTACAGCCAGCGCTGTCTCCTGGAATGTTCCCTTCCACAAACCAGGAAAAAAAATCACAGCTTACTATCTCTACTAGTCTGTGAGTATCCTCAGGCCCTCAGAGGTAAAGCAATACTCCCAAGGGCACACAGCTGCAAGTTGGGTCTGGGCACCTGAGCCCTAATCTTTGTCCCTCACCACTATGAACTCCATTGGCAGAGAAGGCACCGGGCACAAGGCAAAGAGCTGAGACTATGCAAATTAAGGCAGGACAGTGATCAGGAAAGCTCAGAGCTTGGTCTCCAGGACGTTTTCACAGGAGCTCCAGAGTCAGCTCCATCCCTTCTGGCTGCCCCTCTGCTTCAGGTGCTTTTGCTGGGTGCTTCATCGCAGCAACGAGAGAAAGCAACTAGTACAGAAAATTGGTGCTGAGAAGCCAAGCCATTGCTGTGGCCATGTGGTCGTTATGACTTTGGAATTAACTTATGGGAAGAATGTAAATGTGAAAGTGTTTCCCCTGCTGTGGGCTCCAGAAGCCCTAGAATGCTTTAAGCAGAATTTGATGGGCCATTCCGGTGGGAGTTTGGGAAACCAGCCATCTGAAATGAGGGTAGTAAAGACTGCTCATGGGGTTTTAGAGAGCATAAGGACTCCTACTGGGAACTGGGCTGGAGGCCATTTGTGTTGTATTCTGGCAAAGAATCCCTGCATTTTGTTCATGTTCTGAGAACTCGAGTGAGGCTGAATTTAAAAGCAATGGACCTCTATTTGGCATAGAAAATGCCAATAAGGTCTAGTGCTTAGGTTATGATTACGGTGTGGCTATTGCTGTTATGTTTAGTGAGGTTTGTAATGAGACTGCAAAGCAGAAGGATGTGGAAAATGGGTAATTTGTCCAGAAAGGAGCATAAGCAAAGTCAAAGCTGTGCTCAGGTGAGTGTAGAGAAAGTAGCTACAGTTGCAGAAATGGCACCTTTCAGGAGAAACCTTGCTCTCTGTGCTGAAAGGATGCCCTCAGAGCAAGACTGTAACAGGACCACAGATCTTAGTACAACTGATTCCAAGATGGAAGTACCATTCAGACCATAAAACTCAGCACACAGGCAACATCACCTGATAAATCAAAAACAAAGACCTAACCCATCAAAGTCCTTAGTTGTGGGAAAGTCTCTAATGTACTAACCTTGCTTTTTGGCCTCTGTAGTTCTGCTTCTGGCCAACTGTTCTTGCCAACCCAGGATATGGTTTTGTGCTTAAAAGCTCACCCTGGGAAAGGTTTGGGGCTACACTGGGATCCCAAACACCCAGTGTAGTTGCCAGCTGGCTAATAAAGATTTTCTATTGGGTTAAATCCATGCCATGTTCAAGTAGTCTTCTCTGGTGGATACCCCGCAGCGAGACATCACCCACTGAAGGCACCAACTTGTGGAACACAAATGTATTAGAAGGAAAGGAACTTGACCTGAGGATGCCTCTGAAGAGGTTCTCCATTTGACACCAGAGAGGCCGTTGCATGAAGCTGTGAAGATAAAGTCTAAGATGAAATGGAGACCCCAGGATTTTGAGATGCTGGGACACTAGGACAGCCACCAAGAATAAAGCTGGCCCAAGGGTGAGAGTCTGCTGGAGGCAGGAGAACGGGAAGGCAGGCTGCTCAAGCCCTGTAGGGCTCAGGTGAGGCCACCAAAGAGCTCCAGATGCCAGATATGGAACTTTAGCTTGCCCTGTTGAATCTTGGTCTTTTTTATCCCATCTTTTCTTGCGATGTCCTTGTTCCCCTGCTTTGGAAGAAGGAGGTTTACTGTACAGTGAGAGACTTTTATATTGCTCAGAATGGCCTCATACTCATTATGTAACCAAAGATGATCTTAAACTCCAAAATGCTGGATTATAGGCATGAACATGGGGCTTCTAAATGTGTTAGAGAGGCTAAGATTTGGGGGACTTTTAGAGATGAACTGACTATCCTGTGAGATGGGCCAAGGTTGTACAGCATTACTATTCAAAGTGATGCGTTCAGGTGTCAGGTTGACAGGGGGTAGACTTTGATGCTTAGTCTTTATTGTCAACTGGATTAGGAATCACCTGGGAGACATAGCTCCTCCCACAGGAGACAGGGGTCGTTCCAGAAAGGCTCAGCTGAGGTGGAAAGACCTACCCTGATCAGACACAGGTGTTCCATGGGCTGGGATCCCAGGCTGAATAAAAGGGGAAAGGAGAGGGTGAAAGCTGAGTGCCAACATTCTTCTTTGCCTCCTGACCATGAGTGCATTGTGCTTAGCCATCTCACACGCCAGCGGCCATGCCTTCTTGCCATGATGTACCAGACACCCTCAAATGGAAGCATTGTAAAATATACAGTTGCTTTTGTAAAATACACAGTTTCCTTTTGTTCTAAAGGGCTTTGGTGGATTGCTGGCTGGAATCTGAATGCCCTGTATAGTGAGATAAAATATATTGTGCCTATGTTAGCTCCTTGATCTTGAGCAGTGCCCTGAGGTCACGTGCTTAGGAAATGCATGCTGAAGGGTGCAGAATGAACTCGTCTGCAACTTAGCCCAAAGTACCTCAGAAACATGTAACACACACATGCAGTATGTGTAGTGAGAAGATGACAAAGGCAGGCAAGTGATGTGATGGCTTTAGTAAACAGATGAAATACTGACAGGTGAATGTGGCCTGCATGGAGGAAAGTACAGAGTATCCTGGGGCCCAGAGGTCAAAAGTATGTTAGGGGTAAGAGGCTCCAACTTTCTCATGGCTAGGACTGTCCAAAAACAGAACAAACTGCCCTAATCCTTAGGAAGTGAGCTCACCGTCCCTGGAGGCATGTAAGCAGAGTAGGAAACGGCTGCACACCTGGCAGGGGCTGATTCTGCGACTCTTCTGACAGTGATGGGCCTCTGAGTTGATCCCATGGAAGAAGGGACTTGTAAGTATTTTTCCTTTCCTCGAGCCTCCCTCACTGTGAGACTAACATTCCCTAGGGATCCTGTTGCTAGATCCTGATCGTCAAAACGTTGCCTTTTAAGTTGCCCTTTTCACTTAGGAGTGTTTTTAAGTTGAAAGTTTGTAACAAATTCACCACCTCCTGGGACTTTATTTGAAGTAAGGGAACTGACTTCAAAAAGGCTCATGATCATGTAGGACCCACAACTGGGCTTCACCTGAGCTGACCAGAGGTCACAATTACCTCTCCTCAGCCTTGCCAGGGCCCTACTCCCAACACAGACCATTGTGAGGCTATGGATGTCTCCCCCAATCCCACCCACAATGTCTCAGCTCCATCCTGCCCTCTCCTCATCTCCTGCTGGGGCTATCATCATGGCTCACCTGCTCACTGCTGGGGCCCCTTTCTGTTCTCCAATTCCTTCTCCACGCTCAGAGTATAATGGCTAAGGCCTAGCTGGGGGCTGAGTGTGCCTCCTGCAGCCAGAGGTCCTGCAAGCCCCTGCCCCGCTGGCACTCAACCTCAGGCCTCTTCCCTGACCCAGGTCTCTCACACCCTCCAACTGAATCCTCTCTGCCAGGGGGCCCTTCTGTGGCATCCATTATCTACTTGGGAAAATTCTCACACTTCTAGGTCCCTCCAAAGTACCCTGTCTCTGCAAGAACATTTCCATCGCAGAACATTATTTTAACTATGTAGAGGTGTTACTTTTGTTTATGCTGCATTTGTTTAATGATATAAGGATGTGTGTTTAATTCTGTAAAAATGTGTTGCATCTGTTTCACCTTGCCTGCCTAAGACAATCACCTGATCAGTCTAATAAAAAGCTGAGCAGCCAATAGCTAGGCAGAGAAAGGATAGGCGGGGCTAGTGGACAGAGAGAATAAATAGGAGACAGATGAGAGAGGAAGAATGAGAGAAGAAAGAGGAGAGAATGAGGGACATGCCTGGGACAAGAAACCAGGAGGCTGCCACCAGCCAGACATGAGAAGCAGTGAAAGTAAAATATACAGAAGGAAAGAAAAATAAAAAGACCCAAGGCAAAAGGTAGATAAAGAGAAACAGGCTGATTTAAATTAAAAGAGCTAGCCAGAAATATGCCTAAGCTAGGCTGAGCACTCAAAACTAATAATAAAGGCCGGGTGGTGGTGGCGCACGCCTTTAATCCCAGCACTTGGGAGGCAGAGGCAGGCAGATCTCTGTGAGTTCAAGGCCACCCTGACCTACAAGAGTTAGTTCCAGGACAGCTAGGACTGTTACACAGAGAAACCCTGTCTCGAAAATAACTAAATCCTCATAATAAGTGTCTGTTTCATGATTTGGGAGCTGGTTGGTGGCTCAAAAGAAAGAAGCCTGCTACAGTTTCCTCCCATCAGCTCCTGCCCTCACCCTGTACTTTGGAGGCTCCTGGACTTATGCAGGTGAGGCGTTCTTTGCAGCCTCGTCCCCGTGGAAACAGACTTTTCCTCTGCAGTGCCTGCCATGCCGTAAATGCTGTCACTCCACTTATCCAGTTTCACTCTCTGCAGTTTCTATTACAGCTAATTTGAAAACAATACATGGAAAATTCCAGAAATAAGCAATTCATTTGTTTTAAGTTGTGTGCCACCCCGGGTACCGCGAAGAAGGCCCACATCATCCTGCTTCATCCCACACAGGATGTGAGTCACGCCATTGTCTGGCATGTCCACGCTGTGAACACTGCTCACCATCTAGTCACTTGGTAGCTGACTTGATCACCAGACAGTGGGGACTGCCACAGTACCACAGGGCTCGAGTTCAGGAGACCATTGATGTCATAGTCTAATGCCACCGCAATGCTTACGCCGTGTGCCTCTCTACAACTCAGGACACAGGCATGACGTCAGCTGGCATCACAGAAGGGTGAGTATGGCACAGTGGGCACAATGGGATGCTCCAAGAGGCCGTGTTCATTGAACTTTTGCCATAGTGTAAGGGGGACTGTTCATGTTATCAATGTTAATTATTGTGGATTTCTTACCATACTTAATCTATAAATGAAACTGCCATAGTATGCATGCGTAGGAGGAAACATAGCCTGAGCAGGTTTGATATGATTCGTGATTTCAGGCACCCATTGATGTCTTAGAGCATGTCCCCCTGGAAAAGCAGGGAACGCTGGGACTGTGGATTGAAACAGTTGTTGGGATGAACAAGAGAGAAAGCCAGAAGGCAGAGTAAATAAGCTTTTCCTTAAGAAACCAACAAGCAAATGAATTAATGGGTGATGCCATCAGTGCCCATAGATGGCTAAGGGACAGGACCTTCTGCCAATCTTTGAAAGTGCTGGTTCCCAAACCTGGCTACAGGTTCAAGGCTCCACCCCACCCCCATCTCAGATCCACTCGCTCAGCATCTTTAAATGCAGGACCCAGTCTCAGCATTTTGAATTCTTGGAGTGTAAGCCCCAGACCCTCAGCTAAGCAGAGAATCTGTGTGCTTTCAGTTGCACTGTGCTCAAAAAGGAGGCAATGTGGGCCTGCTCATTTGCCTGTCTGATGAGCTTTCAGTGCTTTGCTGCTGACTGTGGTCAATTGAGACTGTGCTCAGGACCTTTATACAGCCAGCGAGAGGGTGGAAGAGGTGGGAGGTGCTGCATGCTGGTCTGGGGCAAGAAGCTAAAGTGTGGGGTAGATTGCTCCATCTAATATTGTTCTCTTTCCTTTCTCATCTTCGTAGATGATGCAGCTGAGGTCTGGGGAAGGGTGGCAATTTGCCCAAAGCCTGCTATCAATCTTAGAAAAAAAATGAGTTTAGAGCATTGGTGTGTGTCTCGGTCACTCGTGTTTGATGTGTGGTGCTCAAGGCCAGGGCCCTTAGCTAGCCTTTCCTCTTGCTAGTTGATAGCAACCATCCCAGGATGAGAGGGACCTGGGTGATGGGGGTGGGGATCAGCTCTATTTCCTGGCTTGTGAAGGAAGGCAAGGGCTATGCAGGCACCCCACATCTCACATTATAAAGGAAGTAGCAGAACTGTGCCCCCCCCTCCGCTGGGCCCTCTGCCCTGGGAGGAGTGAACTGAATGCTAAGGCCTGGGAAGTCAGGTATTGACTCCTATTCTTTTCATAGAAGGTCTCCCGTGGGGTCCTTGCTTTCACACAGTTCATCTGCCTCTCGGCCTGTTTCATGCTCTCTGGAGATGGCATTAGAGGCAGTGGGCTGGAGACCAACAGCCACTTTCCCCCTTTCTCCTCCACACCAAGCTCTGATTTTGTTTGGGTATCAGGTAGCTTCATGCTATAGGTGAATATGGTTCTGCTCCAACTGGTTGGTGAATCTTAATGAGTCTATTCTAGTCGTGTGGTTCCTTGCCCTGGATAGCAGTTAACAGGAATCTGGGCATAGGAGTAATCCTAGCCAACGAGGTATGGTGGGCAGACCTGGAAGCATGGAGTTAGGAAGAGTCTGTGAGATTGTTTGGTGCTTGTTTTTTTGAAGACAAGGTCTGTGCATCCCCAGCTAGCCTAGAATTCACTATGTATACTGGGCTGGCCTCCAACTCACAGATTTCCCTGCTTCTGCCTCCTGAGTGTTGGTATCAAAGATGCATGACACCATGCCCAGCAGTTTGGGGTCTTATATGACAGGAAAAAAGATGGACCCATGGGTGGAGAGGTGGATAAATGGCACGCAAGAGTCATGACCAACATGTTTAGTATAGTTCTAACAGTGGAATTCAGGTAGCGGACATTCAGGCGGTTGCTATGCTATTAACTTGCCTATGTTTTGAAGTTTACATCATAAAAACACTGAAACATGACGCCAAGTATTTAATGAAGCCAGGTGTGTGTAAGCTCTAGGAGCCAACAATTCTATTCCTACATGTTTGCCTAACAGAGTGGCAGGCTTAGTGTTTGTCCCAACCCCCTCCCCACAAATGACAATTTGGGCTCAGCTCAGGCTGGACTGCAACCCATAAACACTCGGTGTTCTTCAGAAACCTTGTAAAGTGGGTTTGTTTGCCAGGAAAAAGCCATTACTTTCTTATCCACTACTACAGTCATCGTCATTGCCCCCCCCAATCTCTGGAGAGGGCATCTAGTTCTCCCGTAATTCAAACGGTCTTCCATCAGATCAAAGCTCCATGCTAGTTCCTAGGCTGCTCTAACTAATCCTGCCTCCTCCCAGATACCCATTCTCTTTATAACCAGTGAGCTCACCCCCCCACACACACACACATCCCATTCCTCTTCTCTCTCTTTTCTCAAGAGACAGCCTTGGCAGTAGGGAATAAACTTTTTCTTTTCCACCCACGGAAAACTTTTTCTTTTCCACCCACAGAGCAACCATTTTGGTAGTTTCTTCACTGTGCCCTGGAATACAGTGTTTACCAAAAGATAGTGCAAAAGCATTCAGCACATCATCTCAACAGCCCTCCACTGGAGGCCACAATGCTCATCAGCAGAAGGATGGGTTGACTGTGAGATTTTCAAATAATGAATGTATAAATGAACAAGCCACACTCCAAGGGACAGATGAGATTTAATCAGTTATGGTGCTGGGCAAAAGGCACTGAGAATGCTGTGTGTGTGGCGGCATGAGTGTGAAGCTCACAAACAGGCCAGTCTAAGCTGTAGTGGGAACCTCAGGGCATTGCTTACCTATGTTGGAGAAAAGACCAGAGGGGCACAGAGGAGTCCTGGGGGGATGGGGTGGGGCTTGGTGATCTGGTGCCAGCTGCAGGGAAGTAGTGGGACCTCACACTTTCTTCTTTATCTTATGCCTTGGTTATGAGTTTAAAAATGCACATCCCGACTCTATGCAATGGGGTGGGGTTGCTTAACATTTCTCCTGCCATCCTATGGCCAGGTGTGGATAGGCCAGCCTTCGAAGGCGGCACACAGGAAGGATGGAACCTGGCCTCCTGACAGCATCTTTGACAACCTTGACTCTGACCTCTCTCCTGGCTTCCATTTGGCATGGCAGATGCCTTCACTGGCTGAGCCCTTTGCTGGAGCTGGCGCAGTAAACCTAACAGAAAAGGCCAGAGGGAAGCTCCGGTCCCGTAGGTACAGGACAGGAACAAAATCACGGCAGCTTTCCCCAGGGAAAGAAAGCTGCTTTTCTGCTGGGGAAACTGAGGCACAGAAAGGCAAAGGCAGACTGTTTGACACAAAGCAAGGTGGTCATGGAGCTGGGTCACTGGCCCTTTTCCTGTATTCTAGGACAGTGTGAGTGACGGCTTGCTCCTCCCTGCATTGCTTCTATGAGCTCTTCTCCTTAGTTCTCCTCACGCCACCCCTTGATGCTAGACTGAGATGTCCTAACAGCCAGGGAGCTAGGACAGATTCTCTGGAAGTCCTGATGGAGAGGAACGAGTGTGGGGTGTGGCCTAAGGGCTGCTCACCCATCAGCTACTCTCCCCAAATCCAGATCACTCTTCTTCCACCTCTTTGTTCTTCCCAGAGCGGGAGAAGATACCCTCCATCCCTCAAGCTGGCCACTCCAGGTTCTTTCTCAAGCCCTGGCTCTGGTGTCCTTCTACAAGACTTCCTGGACTCCTCCACTTGTATTTGGAATTGCTAAGTTCCTAGATGCCACGTCCTTGCTCTGCTGCAGAAACTAACTCTGACTGTGAGGGAATAAAGACACACACACGGGAAAGCTGGGCTCAGGTGAACTGGATCCTCTGATGGAGAAACCTCAGCACCCTGGAAATGTAGTACACTAATTATATAAAGTCAAACTGGGAGACATGTTGTTGCATATAGCTGAATAAAAATGTGTGGTTGTTATATACAAATAAACAAGGAGGCGGGGTTTATGGTACACAGCTGGGTCAAAGAGGCAGGCTTAGTTAATCTCAGGAGGAGCAATCTCTGTAGGGGCAATTTGCAGGCCATACACATGGGGGGGGGGAACTGTGGTGGACTTCTTCATACACTATCAACATCAGGATATGGACCAGAGGAAGTGTTCGCCATCCTTCTGAGCTTCATCCCTGGAGGAAAGGTTTTGCCATTTTCCTGTGGGTCTTGAGGCTATATGGTCCTTGACATGACTGTGCCCATATCTACAGCACACATCCGTCAGCACTTCACCCACTAAAGGGCTTCCTCTGCTCCGCACACCAGACAGGCAGAAAGTCCTCTGTGCCCAGCTCTGGAGAGGCACATCCTCATGCAGCTGTTTAACAGCCGGGGTAGCAGCACAGTCCTCCCAGGCCCTGTTGGCAGGCTGGAAAACTGAGGACCAGTCAGGACAGGAGACTTGTGTTAAATCACAGAGTTCCTCCCATCCGAAGATGGATGAGCCCTGACGTAGTCGGGAACTGTCCAGCCTATCAGGAAGCACTAAACCCTGGCAAGACTAGGACAGAACCAAAAGCTTGGTGCTCAGTGATTCATAGAGTCCACCCAAAGCTCTGCGAGATGGATGCCACCATTAGTCCTAGTCCACAGAGAAGAAACCAGCTATCAAAAAGAACTCCCTGCTCATCGCCAACATACTTGATTTCTTTCCCTAGTAACTAAAGCAGCCAGCAAGAGCTTCCATGGTGTTTAAATAAATCTACAGACTTGGTGGAAAGCATAGTGGGCAGTGCCAGCAGGGCCAGAGAGGAACACATCCCATAACAAATGGTGAACACATGCATATAATTTGGTAAGAGAGAGTAAGAATGTGTGTTCCTTTGTGTGATCCTTTGACCCAGCCCTTCCAGTTTCCAGACTTATTTTCTTAGTCATTACTCAGAGATGCGACCAACATTTCCAGAAATGTCACCATGGCATTGCATGTGACAGCAGCCATAGAAGAAAGAACTCACTGGAAGCTTGATGGCAGGCTTTTCAGGATAGATGTTGAACCTCCCCCCACCCCAGGCCAGCAAACACCCCTCAGCTATTCAAAGTGACATTGGAAAAGAACAGCAAATGTCACTTTGCTTCAAGAGGTCACAATTTGGTGATGGGTAAAAATAGGATGCAAAGTTCCACATTCATATCGTCCCTGACTCTCGAGGACCAGATGTTTTAGCTGGGCTGTCATCTAAAAGTGACAGGCGTTTGGCAGAAGCCATGTCTTGAGTCTTTCATTTTGAACTGTAATCTTTCCTGGGCTGGTAATGTTCAGTGTAACACTATGTTGCCATGCAGAGTGGGAAACTGAGCCTCTCATCAGACCCTGGATGAGATGAGCCCACTGCTGCTCTGCACCTGTCACGTGATGAATCGAGGGTGTGGGACCCGTTGAGTATTTCCTATGCTTTTCAACTTCTGATATTTTCTGAACATATGCTGTATTGGGATGTAACCCTATCTTCACACAGTATTACGCAGACCCTGTTGTCTGTTGATCCTCAGTTGGAAGGATATCTTGGGAGCTGGGGTAGGAGTGCTATCAAGATTAATCCGAGTACCAGCTAGGTTTGCTGCAGAGGTAGGCATGATGCTTGTTGTCATCCCTGCTCTTGGCAGCTGTCCTAGTTTAGGTTACTATTGCCGTGATGAAACATCATGGCAAAAGCAAGTTCGGGAGGAAAGGATTTATTTGGCTTATGCTTCTATATCACTACCCATCATCTAAGAAAGTCAGGACAGGAACTCAAATGGAAGGACACTGGAGGAACTGACGCAGCTTGCTGGCCTCCTTATCCTGCTTATAACACCCAAGACTACCAGCACAGGAGATGGGACATCATCTGCAGTAGACTGGACCCTCCTCCATCGATCACCAACTAAGAAAATGTCCTGCAGACTTGACTACAGCCCAATCCAATGGAGGTATTTTCTCAATTGAAGTTCTCTCATCTCAAGTTGACATATAACCAGCCAGGGTAGCAGATCCAGATGTGGTGGCACACACCTTTGATCCCAGTTCTTGGCAGGCAGATATCTGAGTTCAAGGCCAGCCTGGTCTACAGGGAGAGTTTCAGAACAGCCAGTGTTACACAGAGAAATCCTGTCTCAAAAAACCAAATAACAACAACAACAACAAACCCAACTACCCAGCCCAGCAACCTTTCACGATAGTTGCTATTGGGCAGCTCAGTGTCCTCAGATGGGACCCAGAGGCACAGGAAATTAGACTCCTAGCTGCTGTAGTGTGGATCCAGAACTGGAGTGCCAGAGCTAATGTTGTCTGTCACTGTGAACCACACATGGGCAGAAACAAGACCTGAAACTTTAAGTGATGCTTCACTCAGTGGGCCAGCAAGGTAAGAAGGAGACCGGTTCACACCTTAGGAAACATAAACCACCTCAGTCATGGTCAGGTGATGAGCCCCATCTCCGAGTTTTGTGGTGTCAAAGTCCCCCTTCTCAGCTGTCTGTACCTGCATGTTCAGAGGCATGCTGAGCTGTTCAGAGGGCGTCCATGCAGACTTCTCAGGTGTGGAGGGAAAACCTGCCCTAATAACCCAAGATACAAAAGTGCCCCCCGTCTGTCTCTTTTGTACCACTGAAGGTCTATGTGCTAAAGCCTCAGTCTCTCTCGTTGGCACTTTTAGGGGAAGGTGGATGCTGTAGAAGGTGGGGCCCTAGTGGGACAGGCAGGGGTAAGGAGACCCTGTCCCCTTCGCCGAGTGTCTTGTTTGCCTAAATGAAACAGATGCATCAATCACAGAGTGAAGCCCTCGGAGCAAAAGAACCAGAACCCTTTCCCCAATATATGCTGGTCGTCCCAGGGCTTTGCCACAGTACCTGACCTATGCCATGCCCCTCTCCTGCCCCCTGCTTTGTACCCCCTTTGAAGCATCCCAGCTGCTGGGATAACTTTGTGTATGGCTGGTTCAAATGCACACAAGTGTTCATCACTCTTTTCTAAGCTGTTTTCAATGATCATCAATCACTTTTATAATCAAGGTGGAGAGAAGGCAATAAAAATCACTGGATCATGCAACGAGTATAGAAAATTCCTGAAGACTGCTCTCCCCCAGGTGTTAGCAATGATTGTTTCCAGATGGTGGGAGGGTGGTTGCACTCAGGACTCTTTGTTATTTTTTCAGTGGAAAGTGAGTTTGTGGGTTTAGAATTCTGGCATGTTGTCTCCTGAGGTTCCATGGGGGGTCTGCTGTGGCTGGGGGGGGATCATGAAAATGGAGGTGGTACCTGTAGACCCTTGGTGGCACCCCATCTCCCCACCAGGCTGGGACATGACCATTCCTTCCTGACATACACCGGAAAAGCTTGGAGCCGATGCCAGCTTGTGTCTCTCTTCGTCCCCTCCCGGGAGAGCCATGTCCTCGCTCATCTGTAACTTTCAATTAACCAGGCACCAGGCTCCAGCTCAGAGGCTGAACAAATGTTCCAGGGAGGGGAAGAAAATCTAGCCCCAAAGCACTGGGAGGACATTTCCTTTTAATTAAAGTGAGAATTAAGGCAGCTCTGAAACCCATTCTGGTGAGACCAGAAGGTGGTCGGGGAGGGAAGGTGGCTGGGGAGGTGTTCTTGGGAGGGAGGTAGGAGGCAGGGTGCAGGGTGAGGGGAGGGAGCCATCCTCCCCTGTAGTTCTCATTAGGCCCCCGCAGGTCTGGGCCTGCTAATGCACAAGGACGGGTAGCTGGCATCAGATGGTCCTGGTAATTAGAACCCATGACCCCCAGGGCCGCCTTCCTGGGCCAGGATTATTGCTGATACTGGCTGGCTGGGTACATGGGAGGAAGTACTTGAGCACATGGAGTTTAGAACAGGGCGCTGGGCCATTCTTCCTGAGCGAAACTCCCAGAGGCCGTCAGCCTTTGTGTCTGGTGCCCCCTCTCTCTGGCACGAGTGGGGAGGCAGGATGGTGGTGTCACATAATGGTGACCCCCAGTTGCTGGATGTCACCACTGCTTCTGGTGTGAGTGTACCTGGGCTTTGTGGGTTTGACGGCACTTCTGTTCCTCTCGTGACACTAAGGACAGCTTAGTTGTCCCCGTGGGCCTCGGCTTCCCCATCTGTAAAATAGTGATAGAGACACTGTGTTGAAGGCTTGGGAGGCTGGATCTCCTGTGTCAAAGAGCTGGGAATGCTGCAAGGTGGAGAGCGATTTCATCAGCGTGGTCATGCTGGGAAGAGGAGAAGAGGGCTTTGGTGACCCAGGTTCATCATCATCACTGACATGAGGGAGAACTGGGGGTGGCCAAGGTGAGTTGTAGGCAACATGATTTAATAGTCTTGGTCACAGGGAGGACTGGTTGATTGACTTAATTCTCCTTTTACAAGGTGGTTCAAAGTTCTTATTGCCTGAGGGAACAATTCAGTTTCAAAGACTTGGAGGTGATGTTGGTTTGGAGGTGATGTCTTCATCGAATGATCTCTCTGTGAGTCTCTGTGGTCCTGTATCTCCAGGATAGTTACTAGAATCCTTTGGAGGGCTGGAAAGGACCCTGAGCATCACAGGAAGATGCCATCATTCATGCAGAGTAGTGAGATAGGCCTGGTGCCATCCATATTCAGATAGCATGTTGTGAGTGACTAGCACACCTTCAGCAGGTGACTCAGCCTAAACACAAGATGCCAAGCAGTCACCTAGCCTACATGGCTCTTGAAGACCCAGGAGAGGAGCCATGGCTTGCTTTTCAGCACCAGCCATTCCCAAGTCTGTCTCTCTGTCTGTCTCTGTCTCTCTCTCTGTTTGTCTCTCCCTGTTGGTCCCCCTGTGTTGAATTATCTCAGGTCGGCAAATACCAGGCTAACTACAAGATAGACCAATTATATTTTTCTTTATTATAAAGGGCAAGCTCACAAAACAGGAATGAGAAGTCCAAGCTCAGCTATGTAGCATGGGAACCACAGAGAGAAAGCAAACCCCGGGCTGCCTGGTGTTTCCCCACCCCACCCCAAAGGCCACACCCCTAACTTGGTCCCACCTCTTAAAGTTCATTGGCTGACAGAGATTCCCCATCATCCTGTCCTCCTCCCCCTCTCTCTCCCTCCCTCCCTCACTCTCTCTCTTTCTCCCTCTCCCTCTCTCTCCCTCCCTCCCCCTCCCTCCTCCCACTTGATGGGCTGCCAATCAAGCCCTTGAGCTTCCAGAACTGAGAGACAAAAGTAAACCTGTCTGCTTACTTCTTAAGCCCAGCTGCTTTGTCTTAATGGTAGAAGCTCTCTGATCCTCCTGCTTTCTGGGCTGCAGCAAGTCGCTCAGTAAGCCTGTGCCAGGGATAGGAACAGCGCCTGCTATGAGGCTTACACCCAGTGTCAGCTGTCATTTCACTTCAGTGTCTCTTCACGTGGAAAAATGAGCTCATCATTTCATCCCAATATCTCACGTGCTAGCTGCTTGGGTTATCTCTTTGGATAGGTGCGCAAAGAGGCACAGAGAGGCTAAATTACTTGCAAAAGGTCACACAGCTCCTAGGAGGGAGCAGAGTTGGGACTCAACCCCAGGCCTTGTGATCCCATTGGCAACCTGCTCAGCCCATCCTTTCATCCATCTTCTGGGGATGGCAGTGTAGCTATGGAAACCGTATGCATTGAACTTTGCAGTGATAATTTTGAAGACTGTAAGTACGAAGGAAGTGACTATCAGATGGGTGGGGTCATGGCTTAGACAGAGGAGTTCAAGCTTAAGTCTGCCGTTTCTTGGGCAGTGAGAGGGGAATAAAATTCCCACTGCGTTCCTGAGTAGCAGAAGCAAGAGCCCTGTGGAGCAGGATCTGCCAGGGTGCGGCGCAGGAAAAGAGTCTCTAGGCAGGCTATATCCCCCTCCTCTACCCCATCCCTGAGCCCATTAGACAGTCAGAGATGAGGATCTGAAGCCCACAGCCAGTACTTCACAGAAAGAGATGATGAGGCAGGGTGTCCTGGGCATCAGATTCTATCAGGCCCCAGCAGGCTTAGGTTTCAAGGCAGGAAAACTGCCCCCTTCCTAAGAGTTAGCGGTGGATAAAGTGAGAACACCCATTGCTAGATCAGCTCTGCCCTGTGGTACATGTCTGAGTCCCACCCTCACTGCCTCAGAGGAATCTACCGGAAATGCAGACCTGACCATGTTGCACTTGGAGCTGAAAGTCTCCCATGACCCCGTCAGGTCCCCACTAACACCATGCCCTTTGGGTGATACACAGTGCAGTCTCATACACAGCATACTCCCCTCACATACCCAGCTCCGGCCCTTCTGCTGTTTTGTGCTTTGGGCATGCTGCTGCCTGGGCTTTTATTTCTCCCCCTCTCCCTTCCCCTCCCCCTTCTCTCTCTCTCTGTATGTGTGTGAGTGAGATGGAGGAGCAGGTGTGCTTGCCAGTGCATGCACACATGGAGGTCAGAGGCTGACTTTGAATGTCTGCCTCTGCTGCTCTCCACCTTTTTTTTTTTTTTGAGACAGGGTCTCTCATTAAGCCCAGAGCTCCCTCCTTTGGCTAGGCTGGTCAGCCAGCAAGTCCCAGAGATCTTTCCATCTCCATTTCTCCAGCATCACAGCATCCACAATTTACATGGGTGCTGGGGATCGGAATTCGGGTCTACACTGAGTTATCTCTAGCCTTCATCTGGGCTTTTGACCTTGGGGTCCCTCTGCACAGGCATCCCTCCTTCTCCTCAGTCTGAAGCCCCAGGCTCCACTTCCATGTAACATTTCTGTCTGAACTAACCATTTCTTGCTTGAGAAAATCTGATAGCCCCTTCATCTCTGAAGGTGTCTGCAGCACCATAAGTGCTCCTGTTCTATAATTATCTAAGAGCCAGACAATTTCCTTCTCTGGACATAGGATTCCTGCAACAAGGGGGCCTGAGTTTGGGTTCCTAGTTCTTTAATTTCTAGTGCCTAGGACAGAGATGGTGATAAAGAATAGACGCATGAGTGGATGTGAGGATATATACATGGATGTAAAGAGTAAGGGTGGGTGGGTGATGGATGGATGGATGGATGGGTAGATGATGTTCTACTTTGCCCTCTGTTGCCGTGATAATCAACTTAGGAATGAAAGAGCTTATTTCAGCTTATGGTTTACAGTCCACCATGGAGGGAAGTCAGGGCAAGAACTCAAGGCAGAAACCTAGAGGCAGAGACTTAAAGCAGAGACCATGGACGAATGCTGCTCACGGGCTCTGGCATGCTCGTAGTCCCATCTTTAGCTAGCTTTCCTGTAATGCCTGGTACCACCTACTTAAGGATGATGCTGCCCACAGTGGGAAGGCCCTCCTGCATCATTTAACAACCAGCATAATTCCCCACAGGTATGCCTGTAAGTCAGACTGATCTAGGCAGTTCCTTGAATCAAGGCTTTCCCCTCCAATGACTCTAAGCTGTGTCAACACTAGCTAGGACAAATGGGTATCCGGACAGATAGATGTGTGGGTGAGTGAAAGGATGGGGTGGGTGGGCAGGTGATAAAGGATAAATGGATAGATAAGTGGATGAATAAATAGATTAGTAGGCAGGTAGGTGAGTGGACAGATGAGTGGTTTGGTGGTGGATAAGTAGACAGATTAGTTGAGTGGGCAGATACACTGGGGAATGGACAAGAAGAGAAGTTAACTGTTACCTGGGGGAAGCTGATCAGGAGTTAGTCCATCAATTAGTACATGGACACACAGGGACAGGTGGATGCTGGTCCTTGCTTTATTGCTAGAGAGATAAAAGCCTCAGTCTTTGGGTAGTGATGTTGGAAGCCACTGCCCTTGACTCCATTCTTTGTCTTTAAATGTTCTTAGTAGCAAGATCATTCTTAAATCAGTCTTATTTCTTCTAAATCAGGGGAAACTCTCATCACAAAATCGAGTGCTTTAAAGTAGAGCCATGCGGCAGCGCTCGGGCTAGTCCCAGCTTGTAGCGGCATTTCGTTTGTAGTTTAATAAATAAAGCTTGCCTGAAGATCAGAAAAGTCAAACAGCCACACTGGCCAGCCTTACAGACCAGGCAGTGGTGATGCACACCTTTAATCCCAGTAGCCACACTAGCTTGCCACAGAGACCAGGCAGCAGTAGTGCATGCCCTTAATCCAAGAACTAGAGAGGATTATAAGATGGGCGGAAACAGCTCTCAGCTCAGTCTCATTCTGAGATTCCTGGAGGCAGGATCACCATTTTCAGACTGAGGTCGAGGTAAGAGCCGGTGGCTGGCTGCTTCGCTTGTCTGGCCTTCAGGTAAGCTTTGTTTGTTAAACTACAAATGAAATGCCACTCCACCAGCTCCATTCAGTCCCCACCTCTGTCTGGGTAGCTCTCCCAGCACCGAGAGGAAACCACAAAGCCATTCTGTCCCCCTTGTGGCTACCACTGCCCTGTGAATTTACCCTTGCCTGACAAGTCACCCGAGTGTAGCCATGCAATCTGAGGCCTTAGCATCTTGCTTCTTGTCTTCCTTAGGCTTCTGTGTCTTGATAAACAGGAGAACCAAGAGCAAGGTGAGGGAAAGAGTTATTCCAGCTTACAGCTGTAGTCCATCCTAGAGGAAGTCAGAGCAAGAAGCGAAGCAGAGATGATGGATGAATGTTGTTTCTCATGGCTGGCTCAGCATGACAGCTCAGGACTATATCAGCCACATGGGCTGGGCCCTCCCACATCCATCATCAGTTAGGATACTTCCCCACAGGCCACCCTGATGGAGGCATTTAAGGTTCCTTTTTTCCCAGATCATTCAAGTTCACATACACACAGGCACACACAGAGCAGCACCAAACCCTAACCAACACACTTCTTAAACTTCTGTGGCCCATAAAATCAGTTTCTGAGGCCAGGAGAACTTGGAAAATGGGTCTATCACTACTCCAGTCTGAACACTCCTGTTTAGAGGACAAAGGAGCTCTAGGAAGCAGCTGGGACTGAGAGGAGGCAGAAGGCTCCAGAGATGGGGATGGGACAGCGCAAAAATCATGCCAACCCTGGTGAGATTACAGTAAGCAGGAACTGGGATGGTCTTTCCTGGATTGGGAAGGTTTCCTGATCTCCTGGGGGGTGGACGGCCCTCCTCTGTGGTATCTATGAACACAGAAGGCTCCCTGGGCGCCTTCATGCCTTTCGTTCACTCTCCCTGTAATGTGGAGGTTCAGAAAGGTGAAGCGACCCTCATCTGATACCACAGAGCAAAGTGGCCTGGCTGGGCCTCAGATCGCGCACATTCTGCCACAGCTTCTGTGGTCTTGGTTCCTTTTCTCTTCTGTCGGGCCTCACAGCCCAAACAGAATTGGAGCCCTGAAGAACTTTGGCTCCAGTGTTCTGCTCCCAACAGCCTCCTCAATTCATTCCTGCTGCTACTGAAGCTCCAAATCCTGGTCTCTTCCAGTATCCCCCTGCTCCCTCTGCATGCAGCCTTCATGGTACACGGCTGCCACCTGGTGTCTATAATGTGTACAGCGGCCTCAGGCCCAAAATTGACAGTCTCGGGGCTCCATCTTTACCTCATCCAACCCTTTGTTGGCCCTACAGGAGCTACCTCCTTTGTATGTTAAAAAAAGAAAAAGAAAAGAAAATTAGGTGACCAAAAACAAATAAGAATATACGTGACTCCCCCCGTTACACTAGGTCTCCAGAGCTGTCAGCTTCGTAGAGACCAGAGGAGTAGTGGAGATAGGACAGAATGGGGGTCCTGTTTAACAGAGGCAGACGCTCGTTATTATCAGAAGAAAGAAGTCTAGTGACAGTGGAGGTTATGGCTGTGAGTGTCAGTTTACTTCCTGTTGCTGGGATAAAAGACCCTGATGAAGGCAGCTTAAGAAAGGGCTATTGGGACCACAGTTTAAAGGTACACTTCAATCATGGTGGGAGGTCATGGTGGGCGGAGCGTGACCTTCCTGTTTATGTCACATCTGCAATCAGGAAGCCGAGAGAGGCGAATGCCAGTGCTCAGCTCACTTTGTGGATTCCCAGCCCCAGGGCTGCCCACGTTCAAGCTGGGTCGGTCTCACCCCAATAAACCTAAACTAGGAGCTTCTGTGCACATGCTCAGAGATGTGTCTCCTAGTGACTCTAGGGCCCGTCAAGATGACAGCGTTAGCTCTCACAGTGACCCACTGACCTCCTTAGAATGGTAGACTTTGTGTTGTGATTATGTGGCTCAGCTAAGAGACGAGCGGATACCAAAACAAAAGAACGCATGAGTGCATGGTGAGTGCAGCATTTATGGAGCGCTTAGTGTGTGTGCCCTTTGGTATGTGCTGTGCTTCACAAGGGTTTGCTTAGGCCCTGCTGTGTGATGGGTACTGCCATGGCACTTGGGATGCAGTAAACAAATCCTGTGCCGTGATGGAGCTGGTGTTTTGTAGAAGAGATAGTAAGAAATGCTGAAATGTCACGTGGGGGTGGAGTTATTGCTACAAGGAAACAATAAAGCAAGATAAAAGGGTAGTGCATGGCCTAGTCGGGGGTGGGAGGTGATCTGGGGGAACTTTCCCAAGCGGTAGTATTTGAAAGTTACCCATTTCCACTGCTATTTTGTTACAGATGAGTTATCCATCTGTATGTACAGATAGATATCCACCAGCTAGGAAGTGAGCTGGGCAGAAACTGAACCCTGGCCTCTGCCAGGGTCTCCAGGCTGTGCTGAGCCTCTGCCGGTTCCCCCGTGTGCCCAGTAGGTGGCGCTGTGGCCTGAGGACACACGCTACTGATCATCCTGCCGTCTTAGCTGAAAAGGCAATTGATGCCAGGCAGGGAAAAGGGATGCCTGGGCCAGGGGCCTCAGGGAACAGTGACAAGCATCCTGTAAGGAAGACCAGCTTTACTATTTCAACCTTCAGGTTGCATCCAGCAGCATGAGTCCTGGCTGGATGCTGCCTCTGTCTCCTGCTCTGAGGACTGACCTGCAGGTGACTGCAGTGGATTTGGGGTTAAGCCTTGGGTTCAGGCATGCATGCACACACTCACTCCGCGGTATTTCTTGGAGCCCTTCTGTGCTGAGTGAACCCTGAGACTTGAGAAGAAACAGGAGCTACAGAGATGCCTGCCCCCAGAGGCTCCAACTGATACCCGGCACATTAGAGTCATGGAGCCTGTGTCATGTTAGGAAGATTTCCTGAAGCAGAGAAGCCAGATGTTTGGGGGGGGAGCTTCTGTGGGGCTGGAGAACTTAAACAACTGGCTGTGGAGAAATACCACACTGCAAAGGGAATACCAGAGCCAAAGGGCTGTGGAGGGAAACTACAGGGATTCACCGAGGAATGGTATTTGGGGCAGAAGGATGAAGGCCAAGGGCATCTCAGGATGGCAGAACAAGAGCAGAGTAAGCCAGGACCAATATGGCAGGAGGCAGAGCAGTCACATCATTAGAGGACCTTGTGGGTTAGCACAGAAGCAAGAGAGCTGTAGCTCTGAGCGACACAGTAGGGAACATTCCAGGCTGTGGTGTGATGTGACTCCAGCTTCCACATTCATAGCCCCCTCTTAGCCACCTGGCTGGCATATGCTTAGTGAAGGGTGGGTGTCTGTGCCCAGGTGAGGCTGTGGCAGCAAATGATCCCTCATGATCCCACGGTTCCTCTCTGCTGCGCACAGCATGACTACAGGGGATTGGACAAGTGGGTGACAGCCCTTCCTTGGGGGGTTCCAGCCGGGAGAAGGGCAGTCAGTTTAGGATGTGGGTGCTTTCCATGTGAGGCTCAAGGCACAGGAAGAGTCAGAACCCTGATATAACAATGACGCTCCTGGCCAAGAGGGACATTGTCCTGGTCAGGAGCATCTCCGTTCATCAGGGAAGGATGGGAGCTCAAGCTTCCTGGCCCTCGGGGGACACTGGACCAGCAATGGACACCACGTTGCTCTTAGCACTGCCAAAGTGAGCCTTCTTTGCTAAGGAACATAAATTCTAGTTACACCCCTCTCCCATTTGGAGGACTGGGTAACTCTGCGTCTCAAGGGAGGAGGCAGCGTCGAAGATGGGTGAGAGCAGAATCCAGGTTCCCAGTATTAGGTAACAGCTTCTTCCCGCAGGAACCAGGCCACACGGTAAGCTCTTCCAGCCTCCCTCCCAGCCCACCACGGGTGTATCCTTAACTTGTAGTCACAACCAAAGACCAGTGCCGCACCCCTTCCCATCTCTGCTGGCCCTCGAGTTTGCTCTCCTGTCAGGTTACAGCCCCTCCTTCTCTGAACACCTCTGTGTGTGATAAAACCTTTTGATAAACACTTTCCCTGATATTCAAGGCTGCTACGTTTATGATCTGAATGTGTTCCTGGGGATTTGGGTGTTAAAATTTACTCCCTGAGGTTTAAGGTGGTGAGTGGAAACTCAAGATGGCCTTGGTGTTTGGAGGTAGGGAGGACCTTTGCCGGAGGTATAAGATTAGATAAGGGCATCGGGATGGTGCCTTCATCAGGGAGGATGGGCAGGTTGCACATGTGTTCCCAGTCTGTGTCACTCTATGCCTCTGCCAGGCGCTGTCAGCAAGCAGCCTTGGTGTTCTAGAACCGTCAGTGAATAAACCCCATTTTTTTCTTTATTTAAACGTTTGATACAAGGTCTCACTGTAGCCCAGGCTGACTCTGAACTCACTATGTAGCCGAGGATGACTCATGAAAACGTTTCCTTCACTCGTTCTGCGGTATTGGCAACAGAAAACAGACAGCCACGAAGTCCTTTTGGAACCCAGTATCTGTCCTTTCACCTGCCCCCCCCCCATTCCCTTGTATGTGACCTGTACTCCAGACCCACCGACTACCTAGCTCTTCTCTGCCTTTCTGTGACTGAGTTTTCACATATGCCATTCTTTCTCCCATGATTCTCTCCCTCTGTGAACAGTAGGAAATCTTGGGTTGCTTGTCCAAGACTTAACTCAAATGCATCTCTGTCTGAAATCCCCTGTGCTCACCTTGGCAGAGGGACTGGGCTCTGCTAGCCTCATATGGGTTTTGCTAAAGCACTGTACCATTGCATGGAGAGGACTTGCACCTATGGATTCAGTGTCTGTCAGGGTCCCAGAAGTGACCCTCCCAAGCACTAAAAGAGGGGAGTATTGGCACCTGTCCTACCCCCAAGCCCATACTGTACCCACTACGTACAAATATTTCTCTTACAGTCTCCCGGTTCCTTAAGATTTTTTTTTTTTTGCTACATTTAGAAAACCCCACCCTGGAACCCCCTGTGGGGCAGCAGGGGCTATGCCTTAATTATCTCCCTGACTCTCAGAGCTCAGGCAGTAATGAATGTTTGCTCAGAGCAGTGAGTAAATAGAGGAACGCATGGTTATTTAAATGTGAGCGGAAGAGTCAGTAATTGAAAGGATAAGCAAACATGTTGGTGAGTAAGTGAAGGCATGAGTCAGCAAATGAAGCGGCAGGTTACAGACCCAGCGGGATCTGTGCCTGGGTCATTCCAGCCCCTGCACCTCAGACACGCTCAGGGTTTCTTCAGGTATGCTGGCAGGGATGCCCCCATTCCTCCTGAACTGAAACTGTGGGGGCACTGCCTCCCCTGACCCCCAGACCTGACTCCACTTTCTGAGTAAGGCCTTGAAATCTGCACCAGCTAAGGCTGCTCAGGGGACCCTGAACAGACTGCCCCTGTAACCTCGAGTTGCTGCTGGGGGACAGCAGGGGACAGTAGGGTGGTTGCCACAGTGACAAGGTCCAACCTCCTCCATCCTCAGAAGAAGGTGGACTTCTGGTGAGTCCATTCCTCCTCCTCCACACCCAGTTCCACAGTGAGGGGGCGACAGAGCCATGAGCAGGAGCCAGTGGTTACCATGGCAACACATTAAGAGATGTGAAGATGCTTTCAGTTTTCAGTCCCAGCTTCTGGAAAGGGGTCAAGCACGTGGGGCAGAGAGCAGAGTCGGGAAGGGAAACTCGCTGCTACCCCCACTCGAGCTTCACAGTTAACCACATCCCTCTGCCTGGCGCCTCGCTTCCCAGCACGCTCTTAAGGAAACTGGGAAGTGGTGTTTCCATTTGACAGGTCAGAAGTCTAGGGTTGGAGTCTTCTGCCTGGCCAGTTGGCTCTTGGATTGGGTTTCTGATTTCAATGCCTGCACTCTTGTCTCTCTGTTCGGGGTCAACAGACCCAAAGACCCCAGAATCCCACTGGCTTGGGGAATACATGTATTGGTTCACTAAACCTGACATTTACCCAGGAAGGTTCAGGCCTATGTACACTCAGGCTGAAAAGCCTCTAGAGCTTGCTCATGTACACAGTGAAGTGCGTGCAGATACATAGCAACCTTACAAGTATGCACACACACTCACACCCATGCACACTCACTCTCACACATAGACACAGCTACCATCACACAAGCAGACACACACCTGTACATCCATGGATGCAGATAAAATATTTCTTTTGACATGTCGCTTTGAAGTCTGTCTCCTCTTAAGATGGCAGTCGGTGTCTTTAGCCACTGAACCTGGCCTTGACTGTGTGATTATGTTCCGGGCCACACATTGTTAGCAAGCACAGGACTGGGCAGATGTGCAGGCAAGGGCGATAAAGTATTTGCCCCACAAGTGTAAAGACCTGAGTTCAGATCCCCAGAACCCTCATAAAAAGCTGGGCATGGTGACTTGTGCTTAGAATCCCCAGTCCAGTGACAGCAAGATGGGAGGCCAAGACAAGAGGATCCCTGGAGCTCCCAGCCAGCTAGCCTAGACTACTGGGCAAAATTCTAGACCTGGGAGGGATCCTGTATCACACAAAAGGTGGAAGGTTCCCAAGGAATGTCACTCAAAGTTGGCTTCTGGCCTCTGCATATAGTCTCTCTCTCACACACACACACACACACACACACACATGCTTGCATGCACTTTCATGTATGTGTGCACACACAAACGTTAGCAGGCACAATGCAAGGATAACCTTGGGAAGGTGCATTTCCACCATATGTTTGTTTCCCTTCGCTCTTTTTCCTTGCCTTCACTATGAAGACATGTGCAGTATATTGGAGGAGAGCACATTAGGTGCAGACCCAAGTCATCATCTTTGTTCTAGCTGAGATCATCCAAAATATTACCACTCCCTGGAAAACAAATCCTCAAAAGTGTTGCTAACTGAAATTGTAACTGCCAATCAAAGCCCAGGTGACTCCATGAGCCAAATACCTACTTAACTGTAGTAGTGTGGCACTAGGTTTCACACTTGTTTGTTACACAGCATTACAACCAATGAGTAGCTTATACACATTTCATTAAAGAAGAATGTGTCATGGGAAGGACCTATGCGATGTGTTCACCTGGTTATCTTTTAAATGACATCTTTATTGAGAAGTTATTCATGTAAATATCATCCTTTTACATCATCTTAGTTTGGGTTATATCATGACCAGAAGTAACTAGGGGAGTATGGTGGTCCCCTGGGGCTGGGGACCAGAAATATGTGGGTCCTAGAAGACAAACATGATCAGAAGTTGATGAAGGCTAGCATCTTATGATTGGACAAACAAATTGATTCTCAGATAATGTTATAATTGAACTCAATTCTCATCACCATCTAGTCAAAATTATGTTCCAGTTGTAGAGGCAGAACATCCCCAATAAGGCAGTGCTAACCAGTATTTATACACCATAAATTATCTTTTGTGATGGAAAAGACACAAAATAGAATTTACAAGAGTTACCTTGTCTGAAGTATCTAGACACAAAGCCATGCATGTGTGTGAAGTCGCATGTTCTATGCACCCCAACTCAGTCAATCAGAAGCATTCTTTTACCTATGTAGAAAGTATCTAAGATGAAAACTACTAGAATGAAGTAGAATATACACAAACGGGACACAGGCTGGGGAAATGTAAACCTGAGGACCTGAGTTTGATCCCAGAACCCACACCAAAAGGCTAGACGTAGCATTTGTCTGCAGTGCCAGTTCTGGTCACTCCTAGGGCATACTAGCCAGCCAGTCTAGCTGAGCCAGCAAGCTCCAGGTTCAGTGAGAGACCCTGTCTCGGAATACAGTGTAGAACAATTGAGGAAGACCTGGCTTCTAGATATGTAGTAGCTGCATGCATAAGCATATACATATGCTCAAAAGTAGAAAAGTGTGAGGAACTTGGTAAATATGCATTACTTATTTGACTTTGTGATGTTTATGGTATTTGCTGTTTTTTTAAATCTCAAAACATTGTGATTTTTTAAAAAAATTCCAAATATTCATTAATGTACCTAATTTTTTTATAATGCTGGAATCTTTTAATTAAAGAGAATGCCCCAAATTCTATGTATTTCACCTCTCCCATCTCTCTCTCTACAAAATGTGGATGAATAGGTCCACATTCTGCTATGCACATTATAACATAAAATGGTGTGTGTGTGTGTGTGTGTATGTGAGAGAGAGAGAGAGAGAGAGAGAGAGAGAGAGAGAGAGAGAGAGAGAGCGAACAGAGTGAGCATACCCCAAGATCATGCACTCCCCAAGTTTGGACGACATGCAGAGGAACACCAGCTTGGCTCCTGGAGAGTGATTCCTTTGGTCCCAAGAAGCCACAGGGAGCTATGAGAAGTGCGCAAACCCAGCCACAAGCAGCACAGCCTCTGCTGCTCCACATGACTCCCTGGAGCCTGGATAGTTTTCACCCATTAAGGACCAGCCTTTCTGCTCCCCTCCAGGTCTCTCCTACACTGTCGTCTAATTCCTAGGAAGTCAAGGGAGTGAAGTGAACAGGACTGAGCTTCCCACTGGGAGACTCAGAAGCTGAGCTTCTCCCTAAGGACTGAACTATTAACTGTGAAGTTTCGTCATGGTGAAAGATAGCAAATGTAAATATTTGTGGGAACTGAGCCATCTTAAATATTTTTCTGTTACTGTAACTGAACACTATAAACAGGATAAGTTATGTAGGAAAGAGCATTTCTTATAGTTCTGAAAACTGAAAAAAGCTCAAGGTCCAGAGATTGTATCTAGTGCTGGTCTTCTGGCTGGTGAGTCCCAACTCAGGTTAGAGCAGTGCAGAGTGAGGCCCAGTGTCCCAGCTTGTCTCTCTTCCTCCTTTTCTTAGACAACCATGGTTCTGGTGGACTAGGGTCCTATCTTGAAAACCTCACATGACATTTGGGGGTTCCCAAAGGTCAGCCTCAGAAGGCTGCCCCTGGATCAAGCCACTACCTTCCTAAATACTTCAGCATGGGCACTGAATTTCAACAGGAGCTTTTGTGGGATGCATGAACCACAGAAACAACCTCTTGTCTTCACAGAGGTGTGAGGACTCCTCTCCCTCCCCCCTCTCTCTCTCTTTCTCTCTTTCCCTCTCCCATGTGCATTTTGATATTTTGACCTCTCACTCATTCTTGCCTCCTTAACTACCTATTTTCTTACCACGGTTAACAAGCCTTTACTGTAAAGGCAGTTGATTGGCACTGCAGGTATTGTGGGTTATGTGTACTCTTGAGGCAATCCACCGAGACCCTGGCAGACATGGATGAGCATGCCTGTGTTCCAGTACAGCTTTAGTCACGGGAAGCACAGGCCACAGACAGGAATGTGAGGCCCCTTCTGGGCTCACAACTCCCCGAGGGAGGAGCCTGAGCCTGTTCTAGTCATGGGTTTCCAGGCCTTAGCTATACCTGGCATGGATGGGTTCAATGCTCATCTGTGGTAGTGGGCTGTGGCTCTGACTGTCCTTCGGTTTGCTTCTACTTTGTCCCCTCTGTTCACAAAACATCTCAGCTCTTCAGAAACACAGTGCCCTGCTCCTCAGACCAAGGAAGAGGTCTATGATCCCTGGAAGCTAATAAGTGCTCATAATCATGGATCTTACAGGCCTTGGGCAGGTGACAGGAGTCCCACACTTGACCCAACCTCTCTGGAAAGGCACAACACTACATGGAAAAGCAAAGATCCAAGAGACCCCAGCAGGACCAGGCTGGCCTCCACCAGCCAGGCAATGGTTCAGAGGTGACCTCTCCCTTCCTGACAACCATACCTTTTGTCTCAGAGTTTCATTGCTGTGAAGAGATACCATGACCATGGCAACTCTTATGAAGGAAAACATCTAATTGGGGCTGGCTTAACAGTTTTAGAGGTTTATTTCATTTTCATCATGGTGGAAAACATGTTGATATGCTGGCAGACATGGTATTGGAGAAGGAGCTAAGAGTTTTCCATCTTGATCTGCATGCACCAGAAGGAAATTGTGTGCCATATTGGGCATAGCTTGAATATAGGAGATGTCGAAACCACCTCCACAGTAACACATTTCCTTCAGCAAGGCTACATCTCCTCCAACAAGGCCACTAATAGTGCCACTCTCTAAGGACCAAACATAAAAACATGAGTCTATGGGACCATTCCTATTCAAACTACTACAAATTTCCTCTTTTGAACAACAATAGTGATGGTGGGAAGGTTCTCTTGTGTGCTATTTTGTCCCCCAAATGGGGGTTCAGTATAGGCAGATCCACACCTAAGGATTCAACGAACATGTATCAGAAATATTCTGGGGAGAAAAAGGTGTTCCCTGAACAGTATAGGACAGGGATTTGTGTAGCATCTACATTCTGTCAGTATTACAGTCTAGAAATGGTTTAATGCATATGGCAAGTCTGTGTTGGCTTTATGCAAATTCCACAATATTTTATGTAAGCGACTTGAGCATCTGCAGTTGTTGCTGTATCTGTGTTCCTAGATGGCAGTGTCTACTGAGTGCCGAACGCTGTGAGGACTGAAGCTTGAGGTCTAGCAGGTACCCAAGGGATGAACACTAATGAAGTATTCCATATACACAAAACACAAAAATAAAAGGAGTAATGGAAAAATGGATGGCTTGTCGGACCAGGAATGTTTAGAGATAAAGAATGATCGTGCAGTCAGGCACATTTTTAGGAAAGTCTGGGGATCAGGCAATTTCTACCATTGGACAAAGCGACCCATATCCACAGGGAGATCAAGGCAGCCTTGGCCCAACTTCTTGCCTGGAGTAGGAGGCTTCATCATGGCTGCAGGGTGCTCTTCACCATAGAATGAAGTTGACAGTCAGAAGGCGTCAACTGATGTCAGAAGTAAACTTTGCAGTACCTTGGGGGAGGGGAAAGTGTGACATGATCCAAGGCAGGCAGTCCCAAGATGCCCATCAGCATCCTCTCCAAGTTGCCCCCACCCCTTCAGAAGCCACCACAACAAGGGGTCCGTTTATCTTCATGGATGCTCAACAGCAGAGGCTTTGCTGATTAGCATAATGACTGTTAAAAATAAATGTGTTTCCAGAGGTGAAACCCATGGCTTGTTAGGTGGCTTAATGGATGCTGGAAACAAGCACTTGATGAGATGAGTGGAATTAGAATATGTAGCTTGGCTGCAGTATTTCAGAAGCCCCCTTTTCTGGCATGAACTAAGTATAAGGAACCAGTCAACCCCAGGGAGGCATTTCTGCATATCCCTAATGAACTGTGTCCGACCATCAGCTAAGGATGACTTGGAGTGGCCTGTAGTAGTCATAGACAATGACCATATTCTATCTGTATTGCATTTAACCAGACTGGGGGCTGCTTTCTTATACTAGCTACTTATGATCCATGTCTTCACAATGACAGAACTCTGTCCATGCCTGGGCAGAACTTGACTGAACAACAGCTTGATAGCAAGATTGCCTTTATTACTTTCATATTGTTGTGACAAAGATATCTGGCAGAAACGGATTCAAGGCAGGAGACATTTATTTTGATCTTGGTTTCAGAGCCCTCCAGTCCATGATGATAAGGAAGGTGTGGAGCTGCCACTCAGTTTGTGGCAGTGGGCTTGTGCAGCAGAGGCTGCTCATATCCTGGCAAAGGAGGAAGTAGATCCATGTCAGAATCCAGGGGCCAATATAACCTTCAAAGGCTCATCCCAGTGACCTGTTTCTACTACTACTAAGGGCTCCTGAAAATTCAGTAGTCTCTAGATGAAGCACTCCAGAATGGACGTGGTGGAGATATTGTGTGTGTATGCATCTACATATCTGTATGGGTATGTGCATGTGTGCCCATGTGTGAGTGTGCAAGTGGAGGCTTGAAGTCAATGTTGGATATCTTGCTCTATCACTGTGCTCTCCAGTTGATTTGCTAAGGCAGGATCTCTCACAAGCATGGAGCTGATTGGCTAGTTTTGCTGGTCAGTAAGTCAGGGGTCTGTCTGTCTCTGCCCTCATAGCACTGGGGTTCCAAACACGTTGCTATGCCCAGCTTTTCACATGGGTGTTGGGGATCCCAATTCAGGCCATTGTGCTTATACAGGAGGTCCTTTACCGAGTGAGCCGTCTCTGCAGTCCCATGTAGGAAACATGTGAGGTTCAAACTAAAGGGAAAACTGTGTGTGCAGCAGTTTTCCTGCTTGCTCCTAACTGCTGGCCACAGCACTGATCTCCAAACATGAGACCGCAGTGCAGCTGTGTGTTTCAGATGATCTTGAGCTCTTCGTAACAGCAGCCCAAGGAGTCATGGGGTGGGGCTGGAGCCACATCCCCTAACTCCCAGGCCACCAGCACCCACATTAGATAGAAGGGGCAAGAGGCATCTGTCTTCCAGGGCTCCCACTAACCCCTGGCCAGAAGCATTAACCTAGAAAATGGGCTGTCAGGAAGCCAGGGTAGGAGTGGACAAGGCTCTCTGAATCCCACGTTACCTGCATGTGCTGTATAATCCTCTCAAGTTTCTGGAGCCACTAAGGTGCTTCCCATGCCTGTCCCCTCCCCCCATGGCCCACATCCCAGACACAGGCTGCTTCTGTCTTTCATGGTCTTGCTAGGTACTTTCTGTTTTGCGAAGTCTGTGAGCTTCCAGGAGGCAAGAAGACCAGAGAGTGAAAGGAACAATTGTACTTCCTTCCACCACAGCTCTGCCTGCCACTGTTGGACCATGGAGGAGGCAGGAGGCACAGAAGAGCCATGGCTTGGTGTTCTGGGGTATGGGCTGGATGAACACGAGAGGCAGCACAGGTTTTGGGAAATGTGCTCTTCCGGGAAATGAATACTTATCTACAAAGACTCTTCAGGGTTGGAGGTATTGCCAGGGACCAGGCTGTGGCAGATAGTTGTGGTTTTGGCAGGGTGACACATCTGGATCTGTCCTCCCACCTGGAATACCCTCTAGAGGTTCCCACACTTCAGGGACTGTATCATCATCTGCCATAGCCTTCCCATCCAGGTCTGAATTCTGGCCCAGCTGGGTTTAGTTGGATGTTTGCCTTCAGCTCCTTCAATGAGAGGCACAGCAGGAGAGCTGGCTGGACTTCCCACAAACGTAATGTTCCATTCTCTTTTCGGGTAGACATTACCACAGCCCCTCTGTCCCCTCCTCAGGTGGTGACCCCACAGTAGTGACATTTCCAATAGGTGTCTTACCTCCATATTCTAGCCCTGTTCCCACCCTGATCCCTCCCTAATGTCCCTTCATACTCAAATCCCTGCTCCAGTTCTGTCCACAGGGAGCTCAAGCTAAGCCCTCCTGGGAGGCCTGTTCTACAGCCTGGCATTTCTCCATCATTGCATTTGTTATGGTCTGCATATGTGGTGTCCCCAAGGGTTGGTATGTCAGAGATTTAATCCTAAGCACAGTGGTCTGAGAAGGAGTGAAACCTTCAGAGGGGGACTTCATGTAAAGTCATTAGGTCACTGGGGTGCTCGCCTCTTATGGAATTAATCTTGTTCTCTCTCTCTCTCTCTCTCTCTCTCTCTCTCTCTCTGTGTGTGTGTGTGTGTGTCTGTCTGTCTGTCTTTGTTGCTCTCTCTCTGAGACCAATGTTCCCCTAAGAGTTAGTGGTTAGAAATAAGTGTTCTGCCGGGCAGTGGTGGCGCACGCCTTTAATCCCAGCACATGGGAGGCAGAGGCAGGCAGATCTCTGAGTTTGAGACCAGCCTAGTCTACAAGAGTTAGTTTCAGGTCAGGCTTCAAAGCTACAGAGAAACCCTGTCTCGAAAAACCAAAAAAAAAAAAAAAAGAAGAAGAAGAAGAAGAAAAGAAAGAAAGGAAGAAGTGTCCTGTCTCATGTAATAATCTCTCTCTTCTGCACATTTCCTACCGCTGTGCTGCTATCTACTTTCCATGGAGCTAAGCAGAAGTCAACCCAGTGCTCTTGAACTTAGACCTGAATCAACTAAAGCTCTTCTAAGTTACCCAGCTTTGATCATTTTAACACCTGTATTTGTGACTTTTCATGTGCTGCTATGACCCAATACCTGGCAAGATACAGTTCAAGAGAGGAGTTTATTCTGGCTGATGGCGGCAAGAGATACAACCCACTATGGCCGGCAAAGCGGGCAACAGGAAGTGTTGGTCATTGCATCTGCAGTGGGTAAACAGAGTGGTGGGTGCTGGGGCTGAGCTCGCTTTCTCCTTTCTGTGGAGCTGTGCACCCTGCCACCTGCCTGGGTGGAATGATGTTCCCTTCCTCAACTAACCTAATCTGGATAACCTTCCACAGATGGGCCCAGAGCCTTGTCTTTATGGACTCTAGAGTCTATCAAGGTTACAATCAAAACTAGCCAAAAAGCAACAAATACAGCCATTTTGGTGGCGGTGGTGGGTTGCATCTGCACATGTATGTATGTGTTTATGTTTGTGTGTTGTGTTGTGATTTGTTTTGAGGCAGGATCTCACTATATAGCCCTGGAACTGGCTGTGTAGATCAGGCTGACCTTGAGCAGTTGGTCTCAGAGATCCTCCTGCCTCTGCCTTGTGAGTGCTGGGATTAAAGATGTGTGCCAACACACTGGGCACTTTCTGATCTAGATTCCCTAGACTAAGACAGTACTTACCAACTAGACTAAAGACCCCTAAGGCTGAGAAGAGACTGTCTATTTCACACCTGTGCACAGAGCACTCAGTAGGTGTGCTCAGCAGACATTTCTCTATCAATGACCAGTGGTCATCTCATTCTAGTCCTGCTCACCATGCACAAGCTAAGCGCCCTTAATGGAAGGGACCACTCTTAACATTGTCCCCAAATAGGAGGTTGGAAATCAGAGAGATAAAGTCACTTGAACAAGGGTATGGACTTCAAAGTTGCCCAGCCTGAGACATCAAAGGCCAGATATCTTCCTTACCCTAGAGCAGACTAGGTTGCCACAGCCAAAGGAGGCCAGAAGAGCAGGGAATCTGGGCTGAGTGAGTGCTGCAGAGTAAGGTGCAAACATTGGTTTCCTCTGGTCAGGAGTTACCAGGACACTCCTGTGCCAAAACTTTGCTCCTGTGGAAGCTTTGGAGACAGGAAGCTGCAGATTTAAAGAAGCTAGCCCTGGGCCAAGGACAGTGTGGCTGGGACTTCAGCCCCCAGAGTCCCATCACACCCTCAGGGGCCCAGCAGTGCTGCAATAATTACCCCCATTCTGTAAAGGAGGAAGGTGCTCCATGGCAAGGAAGTGACTTGTCCATGGACATAAGACTTGTGTGACTCAGAATTCCATGTTTGGTCCAAGTCCACATTCTTTCCAATTACTATGTCCCCTTCCAGAAAGAGAACACTTTTTAAGATAAAAAAAAAAAAGAGCCTGCTGTGGCCTAACTGAAGTCCAATTATGTTTCTAACTGATTCAGATCTGATTCTGTGACAGTGATAGGCAGGCAGCGGAGAACATGGAGTCCCTAACCACGGCCATGTCCCAGAGGAGGCCACATCCTACCACATAGCTCTGGTTGACTGCCAGGCATTGTGATTTTTCCTGTCACCTCTGTGTTACTGAAACACCCTGTCAGTGGGTATGACTAAGCCCTCCCATTACAGGTAGAGAAACTGAGGCCCAAAGCTTAAGCAATTTCCTAACTTAACACACTCAGGAAATACTGGAGGTGGTTTCCAAACCCCACTTGATTCCTGAGCCCATTCTTTGAGCCACATGGCTGTGTTCTGTGTTCAGTGCTTTGCAATCATTGTGCCCTTTAACCCTCTGACCCTTGCAGTCCTGTTCTATAGCTGAAACAGTGGGGACTCAGGACGACACTCAACAAACAGCCTCTGTCAACCAGGGACCCCTACCTGCAGCCCCAGCTTCCTGAAGCCCCCTGTCCTGCTCAGGGTCTGATGGAAGGGCTTCAGTAACTCACCAGATGCATGGGGTGGCATTACCTAGAAACTTCTCACTTGATAGAAAGTAGGGGGAAAGGGCTGGCTACCATTCTCATATGCTTGGCTCATGAGATCCTCCCAACAGGAGTGACCCTCCTCAACAGCAGAGGAAGAAATTAAAGCTCCAAGAGAAACACTAACTCACACAAGGTCACATAGCGCCTCTCTAGGAACAGGGATCCCTACCCAGGCCTCTCCAGATCTCCCTGTTCCTCCCCAACCCAAGCTCAGGGCCTCATTCTTGATGTCACCTGAGGCCTGGAGAGTCAAAGTGCAGTTGCCCATCGTGCTTTGAATGAGAAATGTTACCCATAGGTCATATATTTGGACACTTGGTTTCCAGGTGGTGATGCCAGGTTTTTTGTTTTTTGGGTTTTGTTTTTGTTTGTTTTGGTGGGGGGGAGTAATGGAACTCTTGGAGGTACAGTCTTCCTAGGGGAAATATGCCGCTGGGAACATCTTTTGGGAGTTCATAGCCTTGCTCACTTCCAGTTCACTCCCTGCTTCATGCTTGCAGCTGAGATGTGATCTCTCAGCTCCTGCTCTTGCCACCTGCTGCCATGCCTCCCCTGTCATGTGGACATCCGCCTCTGGAACTGTGAGCCCAAAGAACCTCTTCTATAAGTTTCCTTGGTCATAGTATTTTATCACAGCTACAGAAAATAGACCTGCCTAGGTCCCCAGGGTAAGATGCACACCCACCAGTGTGACTATCAAAGCCCTACTCTTGGTCTGTTGAGCAAGGCAAGCATAGGGAACAGCTTAGCAACTGGGGACTCTGCTCAGCTGGGCTATGCACACCCTTTTGCTAACAATGCACTTGGCAACCTAGACCTTCGCCACAGGTCCTATACACACACCTCTCTTCTTAACAATGCCCCTGGCAACCTAGGCTTCCTTCCTGCACTGAGCTGCACACACAGCCCAGTCTAAATAATGGAATCAGTTTCTTTTCCATTTCTGTTCAAACATATTCCTAGTATAGACCAGTGTGCAGGAGGGCCAATCTGTCCTGAACTAATTTGGGGCTAAACTGTGTCTTACAAATGGACTTTTAGGGAAAATATTCTATTTACCATCTTAGCCTATACATAATTGTATGTATGATTAAAGTCAGATGCATAATAGGAAGGAACATACTCAGCGGGTAGAGGCTTATATAATGCAGATCTGTCAATCAAAATAGAGAACTCCCATGCTATGCCCTTTAATAGCCAAATTCTTCCTTCTCTTGAATGCCCCCCAAAGAAAGCCCTAAACAATAACCAAAGACCTTAAGCAGCCTCATTCAGGTGGCCCTTGTCACTCTTGGCACATTTCTTTCTGATCTGCATTATTTCTTTGGATTGAATAAAATCACCTTGCTACCTCTGTGACCAGTGTGAATCGTTACTTCAATCCTTTAAGAACCCAAGAAACATGGGCCTAGACCCCAGCCACTGGTGACACTGAGGCCTAGCCTACGCAGGCCTGGCTTTTCCCTGGCTTCTGCTTCCCAGTTGAGAAACAGACACCAGAGACTTGAAAAGCACATGGTCCTTGCCAAGGAAAATGCCAGAGTTTGTAGAGAGAATATGGCTTCCCATGTGCCACAAACTAGACTCCCATTTCCTCACCTCTGCTTTGCCAGACATACCTCATCTCCCCAGGGGACTCTGTCAGAGCCCAAATTCTTATCAAGAGGATGCATCAAGTATTTACTTTGTGCCTGAAAAGATGCCCCAGCACCATGGTGGGACAGTTGATACTGTCCGTACCCACTCTGCAGGGGAAATTGAAGTTCACAGGATCAGTCATTTATGTGGTAGCTGTGCCAGCTAATTTTATGCCAATTTGACACAAGCTAGAGTCATTTTGGAACAGGGAACCTCAATTGAGAAAATGTTGCCTCTAGATTGCCCTGTGGGCAAGCCTATGGTGGATTTTCTTGATTGATGTGGGTAATGCCACCCTGGGCTGGTGGTCTTGAGTACTACCAGAAAACATGGCTATGAGGAGCAAGCCAGTGAGCAGCACTCCTTCCTCAGTGGCCTCTGCTTCAGTTCCTGCCTCCAGGTTCCTACCTTAAGTTCCTGTTCTGACTTTTCTGGTTGATGAATTACAAGCTATCAAATGACATAACCTTTTTCTTCTCAAGTTGGTTTTGGTCACGGTGTTTTAGCACGACAATAGAAAGCAAACTAAGGCATTAACAAAGCTGCAAAAACTGAGCACAGATTGTGAACCCTGGTCTATCTGACCTAGAATTTTTCTATTGCCATAAAAGCTGGTAAAAACAAAGAAATCGCACCTGAAACACACGTGAGCAGCTGGATTTCAGCCTGTGCAAAGCAAGCTGAGAAGTACATCCCTTGTTTGCAGTTTTCACCACACGGACTCCAACACAGTCTGTTTCTTGTGAATCATTGGTCGCCTCTTTTTCTCCTTTGTGAACATTTATAAATCCATTGTCATAACAGACACATTTTTGACACCTCAGAAGTAAACTGTGTCATAAGTTCCCAGGGGAGCATATTGTGTGTGCAGAAAAACTAACAGGCTTTTTAGGATGTAAAGGATTGCTTTTCTGTTTCTATTTAATAGATTAAGCCAGGTGTGGAGAGAAAGGCATGCTGGGCAGGGAGAAAGAAATGGATAGGACAGAGTAGGTAGAGAGATGGTTCAGCAGTCAAGAGCTCTTGTTGCTCTTCCAGGGGACCCAAGGTTGCTTCTCAGCACCCATGTCGGGTGATTCACAATTGCCTACAACTCCAGCTCCAAAGAACCTTAACCCCCTCTGGCCTCTGCAAACACACACACACACACACACACACACACACACACACACGAGAGAGAGAGAGAGAGAGAGAGAGAGAGAGAAATGGGCTTGCATACACATAAATGAATAAAATATCTTTTTAGAAGCTAATTCCAGTTGGGTGATGGTGGCTTTAATCCTAGCACTCGGGAGGCAGAGGCAGGTGGATCTCTGTGAGTTCAAGGCCAGCCTGATCTACAGAGTGAGTTTCAGAACAGTCAGGACTGCACAGAGAAACCCTGTCTCACAAAACCAAAAAAAAAATAATAATAATAATATAAACCAAAAAAGCTAGTTCTAACTGGCTAGAGAAATCAATTTGGTGGAGCCTCAGCTCTGTCTCACAAAGCTGTGTAACCTTGGGCTTGGACTAGTCACTTCCTGTCCCTGAACCTCACTTATAAATTGAGGAAGTTGAGCATAACCTCTGAATTTCCTTCTATTCAACTCTAAATCCTTAGTTAGTTGTTATGTGTGTGCTTGTGTGTGCACACATGCATGCCACAGTACACATGTAGAGGTCAGAGAGCAACTTGTGAGAGTCAGTTTTCTCCTTCTACCCTGTGGGTCCTGGGGATCAAACTCAGGTTGTCAGGCTTGGCAGCAAGCACCTTTACTCTCTAAGCCCTCTTGCCACTCCTCACACCTCACAGTCTATTCCTTGGAATTTAGTGTGCTCCATGACTGTCCTGCTTAAAATAGTCTGTTCTTGTCTGTCCCCTGGGAACCATTTAACAAGTTGTTGGCTTATAGTGGAATACTACTTAGTGCTGAAGAAGAATGACAATAGATATGTATGGATTATTGACTGAATGTATAGATAATTGACTGAATGAATGTATGGATCATTGGATGAATGTATGGATCATCATTAACTGGCCCAAACCTAGTTGTGGTGGTAAACTGTGGGTAGTGGCTACTTTGTGGGGATAGGGTGGGGTTTGAGCTATTGATTGGGTGCGGTGGAAATGGTCAGCCTCTTGATTTAGGTAAGCTTTGCTGTGTTATAAACGGGAAAAATGTAATTAAGCTGGGGACCAGAGAGATAGGTTACTGGTTAAGAACACTGGCTGCTCTTCAGAGGCCCTTTGCTCTTCAGGGCTTGAGTCTCAGCACCCACATGGCAGCTCACAGCCATTTGTAGCTTCAGTTCCAGGAAATCCAGTACCTTCTTCTGGCCTCTAAGAGCCCAAGGTACACATGTGGTACACAGGCATACATGCAAGCAAAACAAAATAAAATTAAACATTTTTAATTAAACAATTAAACTAAATACCCTACATCAATCCTTTGCCATGTTCACATATGACCCATTGCTTACTGTGAACATAGTAAATTCTAACATGTAAATGTATGTATGTGTGTGCATGTGTGTCACTCCTGGGACTGTGAACAATAGACACCTTAAGGAAGCCGCTAACACCGAGTTTTCAGGAAACAATTAGCCAGTCTACCCCTGGGGAGCAATCACACTCCGAGAGGAAGAGAACTGACCTGACCTGGCTCGATAATGCCATTCTCCGTGTGGTCATGCTTTGGAAAATGACACCGTTTTCAGGATGAGGGCTGAGGAAGTCTGTTTAGGTCTCAGGGAGCCAGACAGCACCATGAGTGGAAATGGGAGACGTGACTGACAGCCCCCAAAGCTGCGGGAGCTGCTATTTAGTGCTGGCAGCTCTGCCGCTGGCCCTTGGCTGTCTGATGTGTCTGGTCTCAGGCTCTGCCCAGTCTGTGGCCCCTGGGAACCACCTGAAGTCATCTGCCCATCACTCTCAGACTGGGCCCTACCTGCTTTCCAGCAGCATGTCCTTTTGAAGTCCCACTGGTGATGCCCATTTCTAAGCAGATCCCCCATCTATGACTCTGGCTGAGAACAAAGGACTAGTTCCCGGTAAGGGCCTCCAGCCATTTTTCCCTGAAAAGTGAACCAAGTGCCCATGAGAGCACTAGGTTCCTGAAGAAACAAATGAAGACAGCAAACAATTGAGCCTTTGAAGGGTAGCAGCTGGAACAGGAAACAGAAGCCACCAGGACAAGGACCCCAGCCCAGAATTGAAGGAAATCCCCAAGGATAAGTGGCCTGGTGCCGTGGTGAACCAACCCATGCACGCTGCTCCCTAGCGGCAGAAGGTCTCCTTTAGCTGGGGGTGGGGTATGTTTGCAGAGAAGTGCCTACTATGTACTGCATGGCACAACATGTGAACATGTGATAAAGCTCTCATTCTTCCCAATTGCCATTCTGAACATAGGTGTTAGGATACACACATTTTGTGGAAGAGGAAGCTAGGAACCAGAGATGGGTGAACGTGAGCAGAATCACACAGCTAGCAGATGGCAGAGCCCAAAGCAAAATCAGGTTTGTTTGATTCCAAAGTTGCTCTAGGTAGGTTTCTAATGCCGTGGTAAACAGCACAACCAAAAGGAACATGGGGAGAAAGGGTTTATTTCATCCTACAGCTTTTGTGGTCCGTTATGAAGAAAGCCAGGGCACAAAATGGCATAGAGACTGGGGAGGAATGGTGTTCGTTGGCCCGCTCAGCCTGCTTTCTTATATACGCCAGGGCCACCTTCCCAGGGGCATGATGGTCCATAGTATACTGGGTCCTCCCACATCAATCAATAATCAAAAAAATAGGGGCTAGAGAGGCAGCATAGAAATTAAGAGCACTTGCTGCCCTTGTAGAGACCTGGGTTTGGTTCCCAGCACCCTCTTAGCAGCTCACAACTGTCTATAACTTCATTCCAGAGGATCTTCTACCTCCATAGACACTGCACACACATGGTGTACATACACAAATGCAAGCAAAACACTCATACACATAAAATAAAATAAATAAAATGTTTTAAAAACTGAAAATGCCCCATGGAATTTCCCATAATCTGATATAGGTGGAAGCCAATTGAGGTTCCCTTTCCCCAGATGACCCTAGCTTGTATCAAGTTGACAAAAAAAAATTACCCAGCACAAAAGTCTATTTTCTTTCCTCCATGAGGACATGAATGTCCCAGGTATGGGACTAACTCACTATTTATAGAATGCCATCGGCAGAGTTCTGGGTTGACCAGATCATACCATGTCCAGGGGTTTGGGTTTTTAAATGTACATGACAAAAATTGGAGAGAGGAAGGGGTGGGGATATATGACTGGTGGCCCCTTGAGACACAAAGCTGATTCAGGGTCAGTGCATGGGAACATCTGGAAGCAGATGTTATGGGAGACTGGCAAAAACAGGCAGCAGGTCTCCAGGGCCCAAGATCATAAGTGCCTCCCCCGCTTGCTCCCACACACTCTAGCCCTCTCCTAGGCAAGCCCAGTTTTCTTACCCTGCAGGTGCTAATGCAGGACCTCTGCCAGCTTCTGACTGTTGAGGACTTCAACTGTAGCTCTTGACTAGTGACTCCACTCCGCAAGAGATAGTGCCCTGACCTTTGGTATGGGGTGCTTTTCCTTATGCCGCTAAAACACAGTTAATGCTTCCTTATGACCTGCTAAGCCTAGCAAACATTCCAGCAGTGGGCATTTCCCTCAGAGTATGCCAACTATACATTCACCTGCTCCCAAGAATTCACACCTGCCCATCCCCCCTTTTCTGGAGCTTGTCCCCATTTAACCCCATGTCATTTTATAGAAGAGTTAACTGAGCTTAAGTTGGATGTCTTTGGTTTGGTCTGTCCCCCAAATTCAGATCTTTGTGTCCTTTCTTCCTGTCTCCGCTGGCTGTAGCCTCAGCTCCCCTTGGCTCTGCCCCCACAGTGAGTCATTGTCCTTGCTGGTACTTGTTTCATGGTAAGAAATCCTGGAGTAGCCACAGGCAGGCATGACTGACACTTTAAATGAGATTTCCCAGATGCCCTATTTGTTCTGCCTAGGGAGGCAGGGGTCCAATGGTGGGAGAAGCTCTTCTACTTCTGGTACCCAGGGGCTGAAATAGCTAAGTTTAAAGATATCCACCTCCAGGGTAGCTGCTCCTTAGGAATATCTGTTCTAAGGGATTCAGGAGGCAGGCAGTAGAGAAAGCTCAGCTAGTGGGGGTGAGCTGACTCAGCCACTAAAGTACACAACAGGGCCACAGGGACCATAGACAAAAACAAAGACGGAGCTAAAGCCCTATGCCCGCTGCTCAACATCTGACCCCAGAAATGAATAGATTTTATTCATTTTAGGTAATGAATATTTTGCACCCTTGGAGGTTATTAAGAGGGCATCAGAACCCCTGAAACTGGAGTTACAGGAGGTTGTGAGCCAGCATATAGGTGCTAGGACATGAACCCAGCCAATGCAATTAACCATCAAGCCATCTCTCCAACCCTTGGAGCATAGACTCTTTAGCCCTCAATGCCTGGCTGTTCTCTGCACGTTGTCACCCTCCTGCCACCCACCTGTGTCTCACAAATTAAAGCAAAACTTCCACATTGATTTGCAGGGGTCCTGGGTGTACGGATGTGCTTTGGCAGAGGTTATCAGCACAGTTCTTGGAGTACAGGCTACTTCTATCACCCTGGGGATGCTTCTATGTTCCTTTCCAGTTACATAAATCCCTTGGGCTGTTACTGTCCTGATCTCTATCACCATGAATTAGATGTACTTGTCTTTCCACCACAAGCAAATGGAATCATACACCCTGGGTCTGTAGCAGTTCAGTCTTCACTGAAGTGCTAGTTCATTGTACAGACCTGTCACAGCGTATCAATCCATTCTTGATTGACTACACCTCAGTTGTTGCCATTCCTTGACTGTTGTAAGGTTTCTTCTTTCCTTCATTTCTTTTCCATTCCTTTCTTTCTTGCTTCCTTTCTTGTTTGCTTGCTTGACAGGTTCTCCCTGTGTTACCCTGGCTGGCCTGGAACCTCCCAGAGATCTAGGCCAGCACTGCACCATCAACATGCACGTTACTCAGCCTCTATTTTTATTTTTTGCTAACCGATTTTCCATTTGAAAATATTGTAATATTCTACAAACCAACTTTTCTTAAAAACAAATGGCAGAGGGCCGGAGACACAGCGCTGAGGTTGTGTTTGCTGTTCTTCCAGAGGACCCAGTTCTGTTCCTAGCACACACACCAGGCAGCTCACAACCTCCTTTAACTCCACTTCCAGGGGTTCTGATGCACACATGGCGCAGGTGTGTGTGCACATGCACACACACACACACACACACACACACACACACACACACACTTAGAAAAATAAAAATATGAATCTTTTTTTAAAAAAATCAGGAATGAATGGAAATTAAACCCTGTGCAGTGCTGACACGACAATGAAGCTCCAAGTAGGAGTCTCCTCCCCGTTGCTCAGCCAATACCTCCAGCCAGGAGGAGCCAGCTATGAGAAGATGCATCCTCTTCAGGAGTTCTGTGGCCATGGAGACGGCAGTCAGGATGCATTCTGTGAGGTAACATTTCAGCTTAAATTTCCCCTGAATTTCATATTGTCCATGTACTTCTTTCTCATCATCAACGGGATGTGTTTGTATCAGAAGAAACATACATAAAAAGTTTGATAAATCAGATTTTCTTGAGTCAGCATCATGCTTGGACACCAGCACCCATGCCCTGTGAGCCCTAATTAAAATTAAACTCAGGTTTTTAATTTTGACAAAAGTCCAACATATTCATTTTTCTTTTGTCAGTTATGTTCTTGGCATCATAACAAATAGTTTGTGATATAATTTGTAAATCATCTGTGATCCATTTTGACTTGATTTTTGGCTATGCATGAGGCAAAATGGATGGTTAGCATATGGATCCTGTCTTCCCAACAGCTTTGGGTGAAAAGACTCCCTTTCTGGTTGAAAGTCTTGGCACCTGTCGAAGATCAGTTGGTGACAATGAACGGGTCAGTTGCTGACAATGGAGGAGCTTCTCGATTCTATTTTCTTGATTTATGTAACTGTGTTTGTGCATCTCTCCTGGTCTTCAGAAAAGAAATGTGACTCCTCCCACTTAATTCTTCCTTTTTAGATTGTTTTTTGCATTTCCATATGTATTTTATAACTAATTTGTCAATTCTTTCAAACAAACAAAAAAACAGGCAACTCTAACTCTAACTCTGGTAGGAAGGGCATTGATGTTGGCGGCACAGACATCCCAACAAAAGCAAGTCCTCCGGGCTCCGAGTGCAGGCATCGTACACTAGTGTATATAAGTAGCATTGGTTTCTTTATGTAGATCTTCTTTGATTGCTTTCAAGGGTGCTTCACAGTTTCTAACGTGTAAGTCTCTTAAAAACATTTTAAGTTACATTTATTTATTGGGTATAGAACACACAGTGGTGTATGAGTGGAGGTCAGAAGACAGCTTGAGGAAGCTGGTTCTCATCTGCTACCATACAGGTCCTGGTGACTGAACTCAGGTTGCCAGATTTGGCAATAAGCCCCTTTGCCTGTGTCAGGATCCAGAGAAACTCAGGATAAATGGCTAACTATGGGTCCTGCCTATTTAACATACCAAAGTGCACACTGGCCCAGAATCATTCAGTACCTGTGGGTCCTCTGTTCTCACCCCCCCCAACCTCTCTAGCCCAGGGGCTTCACTTCCCTTCCCCCCAGCTTCTGATTCCTATATAATCTACCCATTTTGGCCATGTTCTCTCTGCTCCCCTTTTAGACTGCTTTGCCTCCTATCCTCTCTTGCCCCTCTCTCTTCTCTTCCTCTCTTGCCCCTACCCCCATGCCCCTCCTCTCCTCCTTCTGCTGGTCATGTTCAGACCACTGCTTTCTCTCTCTGCTCTGGACCATTCCAGATGCCTCTGGCTGAATTCTCCCTCATATCTATAGTAAAACCTACTCCTCAACCTGGGAGTGGTCATGTCCTCATCTTCATTCAACCTGCTGAGCCATCTCGCCAGCACACAGTGGACATGTGATTTACTCCTTTGCTATGTTTAGTCCAACTTTTAAAAATCCTTTTTGCTATAAATGAAATAGCGTTGTCATCTTATTTGTGGGATTTTCATTGCTAGTGTATATAAGTAGCATTGGTTTCTATACATTGACTTACTTTATGACCTGCCTGGGTTCATTCACTGCCTTTGCTCTTTCCTTCATGCATTAGTTCAAATTTTCCATCTGCAAGGTTGTGCTCTCTCATAAACAGAGATTGGTTTTCTTTCTTTCCAGTCTGGGTGCATAATATCTCATTTTCTCAACCTTTAGGAGGCCTCTCTCAATATTAACCACAGCAAATGCCTGCCGTTGATCAAAGTAGACAGATTCTGTGTCCTCCTGGAGTTGCTTTGTGGCCTCCACTGTCCACAGTCCCTCTCAGAAGCACCCTAATTCTCTTCACTTGTTTTTGGTTCAGACGCTTCCAGTAAGTATAAAAATAGAACGTGTGACATACATCACCATTGGTCTTATCCCCACATGCCCCTCCCCTCAAAAGTTAGTTGGAAGCAAATTCCAGACTTCATATTATTTTGGCAGGCCTTCATAAATATTTTAGCATGCCTTTCTAAAAGATAATGACTTTTTAAAACAGCCACAAATGCCATTATCACATTAACTACCAGGCATTCCTGGGCACCATCAAATATTTGGTGTTCAGGTTTCTACTTCTTTTATAAAAATCATGAAATATCTTTAAGGTGGTTTGTTTCAACTGGGAACCAAACTTGGCTACTTGGCAGGTGTCTGAAGACTCCAGTAGTTTTAAGTGTATTCTCTGTCAGTTCTTCCCTCTTCACAAAGTACTTCATTTTTTAAAACTAATGTTTTTATTTTTATTTGTTTGTTTGGAGGGGTGTGCTCTCATGCCACTGCGTGCATGTGGCACTCAAAGTGACAACTTCTAGAAACTGGTTCTTGCCTTCCACCAAGAGAGACCTAGGGACTCAACTCAGGTTATAAAGCTTGGTAGCAGGTACCTTTTACCCGATGAACCATCTCACTGGCCCTATAATAGATTTTGTTTTATTTCTATTTTATGTGTATGGGTATTTTTTCTGTTTGTCTATGCACCATGTTCATGCAGCACCTATGGAGGCTGAAAAGGGTGCTGGATCTCCTTGGCCTGAAGTTACAGACAGTTGTGAGCTGTTATACGGTGCTAGGTCCTCTGCAAGAACAGCCAGTACTCTTAACCACTGAGCCATCTCGTCAGCCCCTACATCATATTATAGTTCCTTAAGGGAAAATTGCTGGTCATCTTTCCCGTAGCGCTTCTCACAGTCTGGATTTTGTTGGTTGGTCCCCTGGGGAGTGTGGTTGAATGTGTCTTTCCATCCTCTGAGTCACCTGAGTCCCTAAGAGTTGATCCACAGGCGTGTTGTCCAGAGTGTTGGTCAGCAATTTCACTGGCACATGTGTGTAGCTAGTCATGACTGCGCTGTGCTTCACGTGCTAAACACAGGCCAGATTTCAAAAGACTTCATAAAATCTGGAAATTATTTCATGCATTTTTTATCTCGATCACATACTCAGAAGGCAATAGTTTGGACATGCTGGGTTTAGTAAAAGATATTAAAATTGATTTCATTTGTTTTTTAATACCCTTGAAGGTTATTTCTAGAAAATGTCAGATTATGCATGTGACCTGCATCTGTGAGCTTCTGTAGGTAGTTCGGTTAGAGCTGGAGCAGTGCGTGCGTCTGTGTGCGTGTGTGCATGTGTGCATGTGTGTATGTGTGTGTGTGTGCACACGTGCAGATGCACATGTGTATGCATGTGGGGAGATCAGAGGACAACTTTGAATGTTGTTCTCAGGAGCCATCACTTTTGCACAAGGACTAGACTGGCCAGAGAGCCGCCTGCCTCCAGTGACTACCCTCCTGCCTGCTCCCCACCAGTACAAGGGTCAAACACACATCACTGTTCTTGGCTTTTTGTGTGTGTGTGCTTTTTTAGTGTGGGCTCTGGGGATCACTTTCAGGTTCACACCTGCATGGGGGGTTACCTACTGAGTCATCTCCCTAGCCCCAGATTTACCTTTGATTTTCTAAACTCTTTGATACCACACTAGTTCTTTCCCAAGAAAGCACACAGGAGCTTGCTGTCCTCTCTGAGGTGCTTACAATCCTCAACTCCCCAAACCTGTATCTCCACTGCCACTGGAGGCTGTGAAGTTGTAATATTCTCCTGTTATGCCATCCTTATTTACTAGCCCAGAATTGATGAAGAAACACTTGCTCTCTTAGGGAAATGAGTCATCTCTCAGAAAGGGCTTTCCTGGTACCCCTGCATCCCAGGTTCATGCTGTGTTCCTGCAACCAAAACCCCGAAGCTGAGTAAATGGTAATGGAAAGATGTTCGTGGTTCTGGAGGCTGGAAGACCAGGATCAGGTCGTCACAGATCCTGTTTCTGGTGTGAACTTGTGTAGTTCCCTGCATGGTAGGAAAACTGAAGAACCAGCAGGCAGTATGTGGGACAGAGACCAAGGGGAGGTGCCAGGCTCCCTCTGTAAGGATCAGATCTTGTGAGAATAACCTAAGCCTGTGATGACCAGCCCTCTGTCTCAGAGAAAGACACTCGTCTGTTCATGAAGGTGCCGCCCTGTGAGCTCATTAATGCCATTGCATTGACAATCAGTTCTCAGTATGAAGCAAAATGCAGCCAAACCACACTCCCTGGGACAGGCAGTCCAGGGTCACATTCAGCATCCAGTTTGTCACCCTTGTGATCCTTCCACACTCTGCCAATACCGATTTATTTGCTTGCTGGCCTTTTCAGTGGGGTGACCTCCTCATTGCAGAGTGAGCCCCTGGGAGGAGGGACTCACTCCGGCTTAGTCATCCATGAAGCCTCAGCCTCTTAACCCAGTGAAATGGGGAGTAGTTTATAGTATGGATAAAGGCAGCCTTAGACCTGAATGCAAAAAAAAAAAAAAAAAAAGAACAGGCTATAATATGGCCCTGCCACCCACCAAGGGACCCTAGATCAGTATCCACCTCTGTGGGCCTCAGTTTCCCCCAGAGGAGCAGGTAGGTGGGCAGTGGGCCATTGAGGTATGTAACTTTAGGTCTGAGAGACTTGCCCTTGTCCCACTGGCCCTAGGTCAGTTCCTGCTACTGGCACTTCATTCCTGCTTCCCCTAAGCAGGGCAGGTGACAGATAATTAAGGAGACACCCCACAGCTAAGAAGTTCAGAAGCTAATTAACCCCAACCCAGCTGGCCCAAGAGAAGCCAGCCAGGCTGTGCAGCGATGGCGGGAGGCCTTAATACCTAATGGCTTCTCTCATCACCGTCCTTTCTGAAGTCCTGCCTGCTTCCAACAGCACTTTCAATCAAGCAAAGAGCATCCACGGGTGCTTCTGTTCCATGATCCCCAGGGGGAGGAGGGCATGGCACAGAAAGCCACCCCACCAAGAGATAGCAAGTAAGCTGGCCAGTCTGGACTGAACATTGGATGAGAACAAAGGAGCCATGCAGGGCAGGGCGAGGGAGCTGCTGTGCCAGTTTGCAAGGCTGCCCAGAAAATTCAGGGAATTCAGGGCATGAAGGAGCCTCCTGTGTTTGCCTGCTGCATCCTGAAAGCCAACATCTGGTGCTGGCTTCTTCTGAGTCCTCAGGGTCAACTTGATGAACGGGATCATCCCACCTCCCTTTTGGGGAACTCAGCTCAGGATCGAAGCCATCTTGTCCTGGGTTATGTAGTGCGAAGGGCCATGGAAGTGGAAAGGCAATTCATTCGGACCTATCTGGTCACTCAAAAGTATCTCCTGGGCACATGCTTGGCCAGACACCTTTCCAGGCTCACAGTTGAGTCCTGCCTATGGATGGGAGCCAAGTGTACACATGACTTCTGAGGGATGGAGGCTGCCATCAGCCTGGGCCCATGATGGCATCACTGAGTTGATCCTATCTGGCCTGTCAGGCAGGATTCTTCATGCCAGATATTCCTGTGTGGGGATAGGTCAGGACTTAGCTTAGACAGCAACCACAACATTGGGTAACCAATTAGATACAGCAGCTACCTATCTTAGTTACGGTTACTGTTGCTGTAATGAAATAACACAACCAAACGCAAACTGGTGGAAAAAGGGTTTATTTGGCTTACATTTCCAAATCACTGACTATCATCAAAGAAAGTCAGGACAGGAACTCAAACAGGGCAGGGCCTGGAGGCAGGTGCTAATGCAGAAGACACGAAGGGGTGCTGCTTATGAGCTTATTAGCTCTCTCATTATGGCTTGCTCATTATGGCTTACTCAGCCTATTCTCTTATAGAACCCCAGACCACCGGCCGAAGAATAACACCAGCCACAATGGACTGGGACCTCCCTATTCATTACTAAATGAGAAAATGCTCTACAGGCTTGCCCACAGCTCCATCTCATGGAGGATGTTTTCTCAAGTGAGGTTTCCTCCTTTCAGATAAGAGCAGTTTGTGTGAAGCTGGCAAAACTAGCCAGCACAGCACCCTCAAGGAATTTACGAAGAGTTCTAGGTACTCTAGGTAAGGATCCAAGAGATTCACAGTTCTTAAAGAAAATTTTGTGAGAATCAGAGTGAGCCAAGCACGTTTCTAAGCTTTTGGGAGACAGCAGGAAAAAAAAAAGAAATGAACAAAAAACAAATGATTTTCACTCCCTTTGAGTGACAGGGCCATTGTTGTTTATAACACCAAGAGTCGCCTTTGTTATGTCATATCACAGTCTGTAAACTAATACCTCTGGGGTCATAAGAAACACAGCTTGTGCAACAGGACAGGACTGCCCCAGGTAGGGGACACAGATGACAGGAAACACTGGAAAGTGTAGCGTGTACCCCACGAGAAGGTGACAAATGATGAGAAGGAAGAGACAGGGAACGTAGAGAGAACACAGGCATGGAGGAGAACACAGAGTGGCCAGGGAGGGCTAAGCAACAAGGCTAGCACAGGGCTCAGGCTCCTAGCAAGAGAGTGGGTTACTGAGGAAGAGTTTGTAGTATTGAAACATGACTGTGGCCAGAGGGAGGATGAGCAGGACTCTGGCCTCACTCCCTCTCCATCAGTCCCTCAGGGTGCCCTCATGAGTCCAGTTCCCGGAAACCGTCAGTTTTGTGCCCCGTGCCCATCAGTACTGGTGACACAGAGCAAGGTACCAAGTGGATGCAGGGGGAGGTATAAGATGTGGTGGGCTCCATGTCCCTGTTTCTACATTCCCAGGTCCAGTCAACCTCAGATAGAAACTGTTCTGAAAATTAAAACCCCATCTTCACTGAGCAAGCCTGTTCCCCTCGAGCTGCAGTGAAATGTGTATTTGCAGATGATTTATCTTGTATCGGCATAGGCAGACTCCAGAAGACTCTTTAGAATATAGGCGAGGCCCCAGTACCCAGCTCCACCCCCCACTGTCTCCACACTCACAGGCCTATCTCCAGAGGCACCTGCACCCACTTTCCCTGGCAATCGCAGCTCTCACCCCTCATCTAAGAAGCTTCTTTTTGGAGCAGATAGAATAGAAACCGTCACAGAGATTCACAGCTGATCAAAATGCAGAGACCATGGGGAGCCCACACCCAACTGGTACATCTACAACAAACCCCTACACCTAGTAACATCACAGAAGGTGGGGCATAAAGCTGTAAGAGCCAGAGGCATCTGCTTCTAGATAGTGTCTTCTACACGTGACAGAGAAAATGCACCCATGAAATTTCAATTAATGTGCCAATGTGGGTGGGGGAATCTCACAATGTCCCACCCCTAGGTGAAGAACTACAGGCAATAATGGCTACTGAGAAAGGGAGAATCGGTCTTTGCCAGAGATGAGCTCTCAGATAGACTGTCCAGTCCCAAGTGGTCAGTCCTAAACAAATACATAACATCAACACTAAATGGACTCAGTAGATTGTGTGTGTGCATGTATGTATAGCAATAATAATTACAGAAGAGGTCACGGATTTGAGAGGGGGTGGGGAGGACACAGGAGAAGCTGTGGGAAAGAGGAAGGGGTCAAAATGATGTGAATACAGCACAAAAAAAAGTTCTCCAAAGAAATTAAATACAAAATACATGCAAGGATTGTACGGCTCTGAGAATGCTATACCATATTATAGATGGGACGTGAGCATCTTGGATCTCGCATTTGAAGAATTCAAGGGGGTCCTGGAACCAGTCCCCAACGCATACCAAGGAATACCATTTTCACACATGATATCTGAGCCTAGATAAGAAGAAGACAGCAAGTAGACCATACGACATCTGAAGATGAGCATCCCAGACAGAGGGATCAGACTGCTAAGGCCAGAAATCAGGAGGGCACTTGGATGTCCCTAGTGGGAAAGAGAAAGAAATCAGAAGGTAGTAGAAACATGTTTGAATGCCAGAAGTTCTGATGGATGAGGGATGTGGCAACTAGGATTGTAGTAGGGTCTCTCTGGGCTGCAGCCAGGCAGAGGCGGGCAGTGCCAGGTTGGAGGCTGCTGCAGAGGTTCAGTGGGAGAACCCAGAAGCTGAGACAAGAGGCAGATGAATGAACCTCCTCACTACAGGCCCCAAAACAATGGCGCCTTGGCGCCTGCTACCAGTGGATAGAAACCCCTGGAGGTGGGAGCCACAACAAACTTTTCTTCCCTTGGCGATTTGGTTATAGCTATGGGAAACTAACATAGCAGGGAGCAGCTACAGGGAGACTCTGTTCTGAAGGTAAAGGAACAGGACTTTCTACTCATTTATTATGTATTTAATGCATTTCAATAATTTGCCTGCATATATGTATTACACTACATGTGTGCCAAATGGCCTCAGAAATCGGAATAAGTCATCACCAGAAACTGGAGTTAAGTAAGGATGGTGATGAGCCACGATGTGAACCAAACCTGGATCCAATGCAAGAACAGCAAACGCCATCTCTCCAGCCCCAACAGGACTTTTGATGGTTTGTCTGTAGGGCATGAAACTGTGGCTTTTGTCTACCAGCCCATGTAAGTACCTCCAGTTTGTGCCCCGCTCTCCTAGGAAGTAGCAGGGTTGACGCTGTTGAGGTGGGTGGGTGTCTAGGTGGGAATATCTAGGGGTTATTGTTGTCTTTGAGTAGAGGAATGCTCTTGAGGGTGCTGTGACCATTCTGCCCAGTCTTCTGCAGCCTTCCTGCAATGGCTACAGATGGAGTGATGAAAAGCCTTCCAGCTACTGAAAAGTCAAGGATGTGTGTGACAGGAGGCCCAGAGGAAACTGATGCTGGGAGTTGACTCTGGAGGGCAGAGCGCAGGTGTTTACTATACTGTGAGCTTTAGCTTCGTGTTATTAAAAATTTCCCCACATGCATAATTGTTTAAAATTTTTCTTTTGGGAACGTTAGCTGATGTGGTCATCCCATGAATCTATGAATGTGATAAAACCTAAAAATCTACACACACACATACACACACATGCATACATGCATGCACACACACATGTGCTCATGTATATGAGTAAGCACTGAATGAGGCCAGCACTTGCTTGAATGTCATTATTATGTTTGTGATATTGTACTGTGACATGTCACTCTTAGTGGAACATGCAGGGATGCTGTGTGGTATTTTTGAAAGCAGCTGCATGGAATCAACAATCCTCTTGAAACTGGAAAAAATAGGTCTTGTGATGGCTATTCTTGGTCGTCAACTTGACTATATCTGGAATTAACTAAAACCAAAACATGGTTGGTTGAGCACACCTATGAGGGACTTTTGCTTACTTAGATCATTTGAAGTGAGAAGATCCACTTCCGATCCAGATCTTTGAGGTGGGACGACACACCTCTAATCTGAGCTACACCTTCTGCTGGAAGCATATATAACAATATGGAGGTAGGAAGTTCTCACATTTTGCCTGCTTGATCTCACCTCACCAGCAAGTCTGTGCCTTCACTGGTATTCAGACCAACTTCTTTGGAATTCCAGTGCATACTGAAGACCAGATGAGACATTCAGTGCCATGGACTGAACAACTGCTGGATTCTTGGACCTTCCATTCATGAAAGCTATTGTTGGATTAGCTGAACCACAGCCTCTAAGTCATTCTAATATCCTCCCCCCCCCCACATATTCATTCTACAAGTTCTGTCATTCTAGAGAATCTTGACCAATACAGGTCCCTACAAAAGGGGAAAGAACTCAACAACTGCTAACAGAGGAATGAAGGAGACAGGGCTCCTGCACGTGGTTGGTGGGATTGTCAACTGGTGCCACTACTGTGGGAAACAGCACAGCCCCTTTTGGGAATAGCTTGGTGGACCCGCTCCATGATTTGACAGTCACAATGTGAGTTTAAACCTGCATGAACTGAAAACAGGTGTTGAGGTTTGGATATGAAGTGTTCCCCCCACAAAGGCTCACCGATAGAAGACATGGTGCTTCTACTGGAAGATGGTTGCATCATGAGGGTGCTAACCTCTTCAATGGATTCATCCATTGACATGGCTTGTTAGTAAGCAGAGCTCAGTTGGAGAAAGGTCACTGGTCTATACTTGCCTCTACATCCCCATCTCTATTCACTACTTGGACTCCATGAAGCCAGTGACTGTGCCATTATGCTATGATGTCCTGAACCTTCCCACCACAGATCCAGAAACAATGGACTAAAACCTCTGCGGCTGGGAGCCACAGCAAGACTTTCCTCCTTTCAGCTGACTTTCTCAGGGATTTGGTTATAGCCATGGGAAAGTAAACGAAACAGACATGTCCACAGCAAGATTGTGCACAGCAGCTAGAGACAGAAGCAACTCAGGTGGCTGTTGGTGGCCAGATGGATAAAATGTCCTGTAGTCACACAGTGGAATGTTTGCTATTCATTCTTGAGAAGGGAAGAGAGTTTGACACAACACGGACGAGGGCGGGCGTTCTGCTTTGCCAACAACGCAGTTACGAGAGAATAAACATTGCATGATTCCATTTGTATACAGTCCTTGGCAAACCAAATTCAAAGAGAACGTGGTGGGTGCCAGGGTCTGGAGGAGGATGAGAGGGGGTTTAATGTGGACAGTTTCTGTTTGGGAAGATGAAACCTTCTGAGACTGATGGTGGTGTTGGCCACAGCACTTAATGCCATGGAACTCCGTGCCTTAAAGTGATTAATTTTATAATATGTATGTTTGTCAAAATAAAATATTGGAGTAAAACAGATGCCTCAAACCTCAGAAAAAGATAGGACAATGGGTTAGGGAGGGAAGCCACCAGGGCCCTCAGCGTCTCCTCTGAGCAACATGACAAGAGGCAGATGTGCCAGCTGACCCATGCTTCAAGTGGTGCTCTGATAAGAATCCCAGGCAGAGCTGTCAAACAAGGGTGACATTCCCCAGGGACTTATTATGACATTGAAAAATCAGCCATCCAGTCACCCACTAATACCATGATGACAGTCATGCAGGCGGGGTTGGTTCACAAGTTGACAACATACGAAGTCATTCTAAGCAGCTAGTCAACTCCAACATATCTGTTAAGTCATAGCTCAAATGTCCCTTCTTAGCAGAAGTCTACCTTGATTTCAGGAGGAGCTGGTACCTCCCTATGCCAGGGTTCCTGTGCATCCCATTGACTCAGGGAAGCCCCAGTGAGTGTTAATTAGTTGTTCAGGTAAAGCTGTAAGTGATGCCCACTTTCACTCCAAAGGGTCCTGGTTTGGATGTTAAGTCATATTAAAACTCACTTCCTAGAGACTCTCCTGGAAGCTCATATCTGTAACTGAGGCACACATGATGTGGCATGCCTCCCCTGTTCCTGGAAGCCCAAGGCATGCCTGCCTCATTCTCTGTTGGGTCATAGGGTGTAGCTTGGCACTTTCTGTACAGTGGGAACTCAGTCATTGGTCTACACTCCGCATTATTCTGGCAGTAGAGAACCAGGCCTCTCCCTCCCTGCTAGGCCCTCCAGCACCCAGCCTGTGCTATGGGGCCTCCTTCAGTGTCGTTGGATTTAGCCCTACACAGCAGTTTTAGGCTGTTCTAAACAAGCCCCTCCTTGTCCCCTCCCGTGCAGGTGACAGCTTTCATTCACATGTAGTCAGAGGTTCCCATTGAGTGCTGGCTCCGACTTTCACTGCCCACAGGGGCTGGACTGATAATTCCTGTTGTGGAGCACTACAGCCATCCATACCTGGTTTTGGAAGAGGAGAGTAGAGTCTAGTTTCTTGTCCCCTCTGTTAGGAAGTCGCCCCTGCCCAGCTATTCCTCCCTGGCTCACAGCAATGCAATGCCATCTTTTTGAGTTCTCCAGTTTCCTTGAATCTCATTCTTGGCCATTGTTTTCTATCTTCTCTTGCCCAGTCCATTCAGGAAGACATCACTTGATCTGTTCCCCACCCATCAGTCCTCAGTTCCTCCCTGCGGCTCTCAACCTTTGGGCGTTTTTAATCTGCCTCTTACTCCTTTTTGCCCTCCCAAAGTTTGCTTTTGCCTCTGAAGCTCAGCCTTATGGACATGATTTGTACCAGTGACATCAGCTAAACTGAAAGCAAGTGGGACCAAGACAACGGGAGAGACGGGACTTGTGAAACCCTTGGACGTGTCCAGACGTTGCCATCCCCTCACCCCAAACGTTCTGCCTCCTCTAATTAAATCTACTCTTCAGCAGCTGCAATGTTCATGATCGATGCACCTGATAAAGGGCAGCGATGAAATGTCTCTAGCCCAGTCGCACACTAGAATTCCTAGAATCTGATTAGAAACAGCAATGTCATGCCACACCCTTGGTGGTTCGGCTGGACCCTTCAAAGGTGAGGCAAAACAATATGGTCAAGTCTGTCACAGCAGTAGCCTATTTTCTGGCACCAGTTTCTGTCTTAGGGTTTCTATTTCTGTGATAACAACAATGGACAGAAGCAATATGGGGAGGGAAGGGTTTATTTCATCTTACAACCCCCAGGTCACACTCAATCACTAAGGGAAGTCAAGGCAGGAGTTCAAGGTAGGAACTGAAGCAGGGACCATGGAAAACCGCTGCTGGCTGGATTGCTCTCTGTGGTTTTCTCAGTCTGCTTCCTTATATACCCCAGGATCACCTACCTAGGGTGGTACCACCCACAGAGGGTTGGGTCCTCCCCCATCAGTTATTAACCAAGAAAATGCCTGCAGGCCAATTTGATGGAAGCAATTCCTCAATTGACAATCCCTAGTCCTAGATGATTCTAGCTAGTACCAAGCTGACAACAAACAAACAAAACCAAACAAACAAAAAAACTGACCAGCACAGTCAGGAAGACAGTGGGGGTTGTCGGAACTCAAGAGAGGGCTCCAGGCTACAGATGTGAATGTGGCAATAATGACATCTGGACTGTGTGCTGAGGAACACATCACAGCTGATTTCATCATTGGTAAACATCTTAGAGGATACTTCCTCAGACCTAGATGGCCTGGGTGTGGCCTCCTGAAGCAATCAAGAGGGACATTACACAGAAAGCTCAAGGATGCTGCTACCATCACCTGGCTTCAGCTGTACAGTCAACTTTCGCTATAAGCAAGAAACTGCAGTCTAAGCGACTCACGCTGCTGTACAGGGCACAGTCTTTGCGTAACTCTTTGACTTAACTGTTGATTATTAATTCCAAGTGTCAAGCACCACTAAGCAGCCCATACATTAAGTCGGTTTATACCAGTGCCACTACAAAAAATAAAGAATGCATTGTGTTATGACATTGACTTGGCTACAATGACACCAGATGACAGGAGATCCTTAGCTCTCTGACAGTCTTCTGGAACCACTTGAGGGTGGGTTAACTGAGAAGAAAGAATCTCAGTTGAGATTGGCCTGAAGGCAAGTGTAGAGCATTTTATCAATTGATGATTGATGTGGATGGCCCATCCCACTATGGGTATAGGTCTTGGAATATAGAAGAAAGCAGGCTGAGCAAACCATAGGAAGCAAGGCAGTAAGCAGTCCATGGCAGCTGTTCATTCCTGCCTCCGGGTTTCTTCCTGGAGCTCCTACCCAGACTTCCCTCAGTGATGGACTGTGACTTAAAATATCCAGGCCAACCGAATCCTTTCTTTTCAAGTTACTTTCAGTCACAGTGTTTATCATAGCAATAGAAAGTAAACTAAGTAAACTAAGACATTGACCAAATATTGTGATGTAGTATATAGCTGTGAATAGAATTTAAAGAGGTGGCATTAGCCAAAAGAAAAGCACAAAGAGTTGAGCTCTGGGTCACCCCAACATTGAGAAGTTGGGGAGAGGAAGGAAAGGAACAAGAAAAGTTGTCTGGGAAAGTTGGACTGTTGAAACAGGAGGAAAAGGAGGAGACACTGGGGTTTTGAAACCAGCAAAGAGGGAAGAGGTTAATGGTGCTGAGTAAGGACTGAGAAATGACTGTGGATCCTGCCATCTGGTAGCTTCTGGAAACATCAACAAAGAGCATTGTTGTTCAAAGGGGAAGTGAAGACATAATCAGCAATGAATTTAAGAAGACTGGGAGGGGTGGAAAAGATAGGATGGTTGTTTTCTGGAGAAGTTCTGCTGTAGAGGGCACTTGGCAGCCTTGATAAATCTCACTTCCTGGTGGTCTAGGACTAGTGTAGTCCCTTGCTGTTGCATCAGGGCTATGCCTACAATTGGTTTTCACCAGAAGAATGCAGCAAAATATAACAGTGCTGGTTCAGGGCTAAAGCTTAAAAAGACCTAGCAGCATCTGCGGTCTTGGGGCACCATACTCTAACATGCCACCTGAAGAGGGCCATAGAAGGCCTTAGGTTAACAATTCCAGTCAAACTCCAGCCTCCAGCTACCAACCAGCACCAGCCTGGCCCAGTAGAGCCCCAGAAGACCATACCCCACTGGCACCACATAAATCAAAACAGTCACACAGCTGAGCCCACCACACTGGAGGCAGAATAAAGGCAGAACAGAGATATGGAGGAGGATTTGGGAAGGTCTTTGCCAAAAGGATTTTCATTGGTGTAACGCCTCAAAGCTTGGAGCAATGGCAGTGTGTTTATGAGCTTGCTAAGAATGATCCAGATTTCATTTGAAAATGAAAAACAACAAACAAAGCAGTGGAGAGAAAGGGAGGGAGGGAGGGAGGGAGGGAGAGAATCATTAGAGAGATGAGAAGTATGGGGTGGGTGTAAGGCCCAGGAACAGATACAAATACACAGTCAGTTTACCTTTCACAATGGGTACGAGGCAGAGTATAAAAGGGAGGGGGTCTTCATCTGTTTCCTGTTTTTGCTATAACTGAACAGCAGATGCTATGCAATTTATAAAGAATAGAAGCTTTTTGGGGACATGGTCATGGTTTTGGAGGCTGGGAAGTCCAATACCAAAGAGCCAGCATGTGAGAAAGTCCCTCCTTCATTGTAGAACCTTGGTGAAACTCAAGTCTTTCTAAGAAAATCACAGGCACTGTCACTGGGGGGCCTCATGACCTCATGACCTCACCGATGCCATCCCAGAGGCCTTACCTCATGACCTCATCTTAGTGTCTCTCGAAGGCTCCACTTCCTAATTCCTTGAATGCCTGCTTTTGAGAACTATGTTTCCTTAACTCCAAAGCAGGGAATTTGGGAGGACACATTGAAGGCAGAGTGCCAGGCATATCTTGGAGTCCAGGGACATTTGCTTCCATTTCCTGGAAGTAGAAAGTGGCGGGTAAGACCTAGAGAGGCAGCATTCAGGTTGCAGCAGCAGGTGTGTGTGTGTGTGTGTGTGTGTGTGTGTATTCTCACACCAGAGTTGGAGAAGTAGCATGGGGGATTCTTGAAACATTCAAGGTTATGAATCTTAAGCAAACCCAGGTGGTTTTGAGATAGTTAATGGGGGGAAAATAAAGTAAAACAAAGCAAAAACAAAACCATGGCTTATTTTCAGCTATAGGCAAGTACAGGGGTCAGGGACAGTTATGAAAGAGAGATGTGACCAGAGATGTTGTTTAACCAAGCAAGCAGGAAAGCAGAAGTGAGATGTGAAGCAATAGATACCCAAGAAGAATGTAACCTTGATTAAAAGCTTAAGACGGGAGTGGGAGTGGGGTGAAACTGCAGTGCAGACCACGACAGAAGGGAGAGAGAGAAAAAGGAAGATGAAGGAGACAGCCATGTTTTAAACAAGGGTTGTTCTGCAACACCTCTTCAGCATGGAGATGCTTCAGGTAGCAGTGGCAGCCTGGACAGCAGGAGACGTAGGTGACAGCTGGACCACCCACCTCACCAGTGACCTAGCTCATGTTCTAAGTTGATCTCATTTCTGCCTGCCTCTCCCTGTATCCTCCTTGCTCCCCTGAACCTCCCTTCTCATGGAGGTCAGCAAGCTGCCCCCTCGTCCAAGCTCCAGGGCATGAGTTCCTTCTTTCTAGAACCTTCTTAGTAGCCAAGTCCAAACCACAGTGGTCAGAAGGGCTCATTCCTAGCACTTGCAACAAGAAAGCCAGGCTTTGGCTTCCAGACAGGGAAAACATGGAGGGTGGCCACACACAGCCAGCACTGCAGTGACCCTGTGACCTGAGGTGTAACTGAGAGCCCACTTCCCAACCCTCCTCCCAACAGTGTCAAGGGGGGGAGGGAGAGGGAGGGGAGGCTGAAGTCAATGCCCCTGATTATTCTTACCTTTCTTTCTTCCTTCCTTCCTTCCTTTTTTCTTTCTTTCTTTCCTTCTTTCTTTCTTTCTTTCCTCTCTCTCTCTCTCTCTCTCTCTCTCTCTCTCTCTCTCTCTCTCTCTCTTCTTTTTGAGACAGTCTTACTTATCCCAGGCTAGCTTTGAACTTTCTTTGTACACAAAGATGACTTTTACCCCCTTCACCCCCTTCTGCCTCTACTACCCAACTGCTGGGATTATAGTCATGCACTTACATACCTAAAAGTCGTTCCCAGCATTTGAATTTGAGGATCCAGCAGGTCAGCAGGTCAGTGGTTCTCACCTTTCCTAATACTAAAACCCTTTAATACAGCTCCTCATATTTGGTTGCCCCCAACCATAAAATTATTTTGTTGCTACTTCATAACTGTAATTTTGTTACTGTTGTGTTGTGATGTAAATATATGATATGCAGGATGTTGGTTATACGACCCCCCCCATGAAGGGTTGGTTATCCCCAGGGAGTCACAGCCCACAGGTTGAGAACCGCTGCTGGGAGCCTTTCATGGGACACACATTCTGAGATGACCTGGGTGCGCATCCAGGCCTGTAACTGCACAATTGTAATCCAGGCTCCCTCGTCTGTCACCCCCATAGTTCTGCCCCCTACCACACACCTCAAGCATCTGCTTGTCTACGTGATGCCAAGTCTGTCACTGGCTTGTGTTACAGAGAGCTATATCTTTACCCTCAGAGTCCAAGATGCCTGTTCAGCTTGAAGGAAGGAGTGGTGAGGAAAGCGAGAGAAAGTTCAGCCAGGCAGGGGTGTCAGACCCAGAAGGAGGAGAGACCTCTGCATTGTGGCATGGAGCAGCGGGCATCTGTTTTAGTTGGCTTTCTGTTGGTGTGATAAAGACCATGACCAACAACAACTCGGGAAGGAAAGGGTTTGTTTCAGTTTCCAGTTGTCGTCCATCATGAAGAGAAGCCAGGACAGGAAACTCAAGACAGGAACCACGGGGCAGGAACTGAAGCAGGGGCCACTGGGGGGTGCTGCTGATTGGCTTGTTCCACACGGCTTATTAAGCCTGCTTTCTTGTAGCACCCATGATCTCCAGCCCAGGAGTGTCACTGCCTACAATGGGCTGGGTCCTCTCTCATCAGTCATCAACCAAGAAGATGCCACAAAGACTTTCCTACAGGCCAATCTGTAGGAATTGCAGATGCCTCCCCTCAGTTGACGTCCCCTCTTCCCAGATGACTCTAGCTTGTGTCGGGTTAACAACAAACTAATCAACACAGCATCCCTGTGAGTTTTTGCTCTTGACATGGCTGTGAAGTTGTCAGTCTCTCCATGAAGGGACATTCATTTCAGAAAAATCATGTTCCTGTGCAGAGGGAAGAGGAGATCGTGGGAAGCAGCCTGTTGACAGCCACAAAGTCAATGACTCGACCCAAGTAGGTGGGTGGGTGGAAAGGGAGAGGGAAGAATGGGTGATGGCTGCCAGCAGCGACCAGATGGGGGCAGGATGAGGGAGGAATTCAAATATTACTGTGGTAATTCTGGCTTCTGCACCTATCTGAATGATAACTTGTATCATTCAGGAGGACCAGTGGGGCCCCATTATCTTCAGAGTCTGACTCCAGACCTGGGAACAATGGGCTATCTGTAAAGGAACCAGGGGACTAAACTGACCTCTTAGGTGAGGCCTCTGAGAGCCATTCTGCTTCCACAGCAGGAGAAGGTCTGACACACTGCATAAGGTCCCCACCTCCCCAAAGTTGCTGCACAGACTGTTTCTGGCAGACTGTTTCCACTTCCCTGGAGTGGAGTGGAGAACAGCAATCCACACCGAATGTGAGGAGCTACCTGCAGATCTAGCAGCCAGCCCTTCTAAAGAGCCCATACAATTCAGGGCTCAAAAGACAGCCCAAACATGGGCAAGGGGTACAAATAGGGGTATTAAAAAAAAAAAAGAAAAGGCAAACAGAAGCTCCATAGTGGTTGGTAAGCATATGAAAATGCCCGAGATGATTAGCTATTAGGAAAGTGCAAATCAAAACCACAATGGAGTAGTTCATTCCACACCCACCGGAAGGCTAAGTGAGGAAGATGGATGTCTTAGTCACTGTTCCATTGCTGTGAAGAGACACTGTGACCCAAGGCGACTCTTTAAAGAAAGCATTTCATTGGGGCCTTGCTTACAAGTCTCAGAGGCTTAGTCCATTATCATCACGCATAGAGCATAGCAACAAGCAGGCGTAGTGCTGGAGACATAGCTGAGGGCTACATTGTGACCCATAGGCCAAGAGAGAGGAAATGGTCCTGGTGTAGGCTTTTGAAACCTCAAAACCCAGCCCCAGTGACACATTTCCTCCGACAAGGGCACACCTCCTAACCACTCTAACCCTTCCCAAATAGTTCCACCATCTGATGACTAAACCCTCAAATACATGAGCCTATGGGAGTCATTTCTATTTAAGCCACCACAAGGACAAGAACAGATATTGACAAGGTGTAGAGAAATGGGTACCTTAAGCACTGCTTGTGTGGAATGTATGATGGATAAAGCGGTTCATTTGGAACAGAATTTGGAGATTCATCAAGTTAACCAGAATTACAAGAAGATCTAAGCCCTCTCTATCCCCAGCTCTACATCCAAATGGAGAGAATACAAGTTCACACAAAAGCCTGCCTATTTGTCTATAATATCCTCATTGGTAGCAATAGTAGACATAGCCCAGAAGGCTGTCAGCCAGTGGACATGTTCACAAAAGTAGAACATCTGTACAATGGAATGAGGTACTGATTCATGATATGATGTGGGAAAAAACAAAGAAACCTTGAAAACACCATGTTAAATGAAAGAAGCAGCCATGAAACACCACGACCAGAGTTTGCTACCCATATGTAAGTGTAGAAAAAGGAGATCTGCCCTCATCAGGCAGATCCTTGGTGTCAAGACCCAGGGAAGGGGGCATAAGAGTTACAGAATTGCTGTGGGGGTGATGGAGTTGCTCTACAGATTGAGAGTGGTGATGGTAGCTCGGCAGTGTGACTACACCAAAGTCATTGAATTTTATGCTTGAAAGTATTTTCAATTGGAGGACTTAAGCACTGTGAATTTCAGCTCATAAAACTTGATTTTTCTAAGTAATAAAAGAAAAAAAGCAGCAGTCCCTCTGGGAGGCACAGCTTTGCAGACAGATGGCTAGGAAACAAAGGGTGGATTGGGGTTTAGCCCCTTGGGACTGGTGCCTGTGTGCAGGGCACAGCTCAGGTGTTGATGGTAGCGGGAGGTGGGTCATCAAAGTTTCCACCCACATCTGGACTTCTGCTAGCCCATCTGATGGACGAGGAACGGCAGACTAAATGCATTTGCTGAAGCTAGTGAACCCCACCTGTCCCCCAGAGAGAACAATGGACAGGGACAGTTTCTACTCAACAAGGAAAATAAGCCCTGCATTCCCGCTCGGTGCAGAGTTGACTTTGGGCCCAGGCTCAAAGTTCTCTCACACACACACCCTGCAGCTGCCGTTTCAACAAACCCTTAGACTGTAGCCACACCTCTGCCACATGCCCAGCTTATCATTCTTTCTATGCCAGTAACGTTCACCCTCTGTGCTCCAACAAGCCCTGGGAGCCCCAACAACTCCCTCTCAGACCCTTTCACGATCACGTTCTCCAAGATCTCATTTCAGAATTCCACTGCTCATTCACTTCTTCCAGCACCTTCTCCCAACTTGGAGGAACCCCATCTGCCTCCCCACCCTCCGTCCTGAACAATTTGTAAAATAAGAAAGTATGACTTTTACTGGGTGATGCCCTTATCTGGCTCTGTCAGAGTCACACAGCTTTTCCAGCCTCAGTTTCCCCAGCACACAAGAAACTTCTTGTTGTGTAATAGACTTTTCCTAGGGAGATGTAACCTACACATGTCTACCTACCCCCAAATGAGGAGCTCCACAACAGGCCAAAGTAACGATTGCATCGAAGTCCAGCTTGGTAAACCAATGAGTTTTATTGGGGTTACTTACAGGAGCAGAAATGACTCAAAGATAGCGGCCTCACCAAAGCCCACCCCAGCATGGGTGACAGCTCACAAAAGCTGGGAACCTGGAGCACACTGCACAGCCTGCAGACAGCTTAATAGGGTGGGGAGCGTCCTTTCCCAGGTGCCTCTGTTGGCCTGGGCCTCTTCCAGGCAGATCTGCCGGTTGTTGTATTTTCAAGGCAGTTGGACCGGACTCTGCTTCTTCCAAGCAGCTGGGCTTCTTTGAGACTCTCAGTGGTCTTTACTATTTATACACTCTTGGGGAGGGAGGGGCCCAGGGAATCAGCTTCAGGGACGACTTATTGCTACTTTGAATTGTTTACTTCCTGCCTTAAGGAGCTTCCCTTCATTATACCTCCCCTTATAACAATGGTTCTCAACCTTTCTAATGCTCTGTCCCTTTAATACAGTTCCTTGTGTTGTGGTGACTCCCAAACCTAAAATGACATCCATTGCTACTTCATAACTGTAATTTTGCTACGGAGCGGTGTTTCAGTTTGTAAAACCATCTGAATCGTGTTTTCTGATGGTCACAACTCACAGGTTGAGAACTGCCGCCTTAGACCATCCTCCTGCTTCACCTCCCTGTCTTTTGAAGTTTCCCTCCAAGATGGAAGGTTTAACCTCAGAGGATGCCTGCTGCATGAGGCCTGCTGGGTGCCATACCTCTTGTGTGGGACTTACTAAGGGCAATTCTGATGGAAGGTTCTACCACTGTGTAGGCTAGTCTGCTTCTCTGCAGAAAAGCATGCATAATCCAAGGCAAGAGTGCCCCAGAATCATCAGGAGCTCTGAGGGAAGGGAGATGTTTGCTGTCTCTAAGACGTTCTCTATCATTCCAGGCTAGGAAACCAGTTATTGGAAGCCAGACTCCAAATTTCCTCTCTCCCTCTTTTGACTCCTGGAGTGGTGTTACCTTGGGCCATTGAAAGGAAAAGGATTGGCTCAGGACCCCCCATCCCCCAGACTAAGTTTTCAGCACAAAGGAGATTTATTTGTCCCAGAGGGACAGATGGCAGGAAATAGGAGACAAAGAAAGGAGAGAGAGAGATGAGGAGGAAGAAGGGGAAGGGAACAAGGGAGGGGGAAGGGGTATTTGTTCTAGGGCAGGGGAGAGGGGGAAGAGACAAAGGACTGCTTCTGGGTATGGAGAAGACAGACTTAGATGATGTATTTTATTTTAATTGGGCATGTTAATTAGGTAAGCCAAAGCTGGACCTTGGTAGTCAGCCTTAGGAGAAGGAAGTGGTCAAATAAGGGAACAAACTTTGGTGGTTAGCTTTAAGAATGCAATCTAAGGGTTTTAGAAAGGCAGAGGGAATGGGAGAGAAGGGCAAGGCCTGCCAGAGCTCTGTGCACCATGCCCATCAGCCAGAGTCGCAGCCATAGGTATCCGAGAGCAACCACGAAAGCCTCAAGCCAGGGTCTCTGCAGGGGGGAGACTATGCCACTCCAAACCCCAGCAGGCCTTGCTTGTGAAATGGGGTTTGCAAGTCCTTTTCAGAGGTTTGCTGAGAAGCTACGTAGGAAGCTCTCAGTACGCGTCCATGATGGAGAAGAGAATGCCTTTTAACTTGGCTGCTCGGTGAATCACCGCAGGCCATAGTGACTCACAGTAATGGTAAGGTCTGACCTCTCATAGTGTGGGTAGTTAATATTTCAGAAGCAGCCATGCTGGGCATTTCTTAGCACAGTCTTCCCTGCTTTTGCCTTCTGGCTTTTGAAGGCCTAAGTTGACTGAAGGAACCTGTTGCAAGGGCTCACTCATCTGCCCTCAGGTTGGTATTAAATGCTGGCAGGAGGCCTTGGTTCATTTCATAGTGGCTTTTTTTCCATGAGGCTCCTAAGAGTCTCCTGTTATGATTTAGAATGTAGACATCACATGTTGTTGCTCTGAAGTGTTCTTTTGCTATCCAGGTCAATCCTATTTGCCATGGGCTCCACAAACACATAAGAAGTAGGAGGGAGGTAAAGAACATTGCACCATCTTGGAGACGAGCTGCCTCAGGCAAGGCTGAGGCCAGATGAAGAGCCACTGACCATTGGCATGGCAGGAGTTGAAGTCAGGTTACCTGGCCCAGACTCTGAACTTAAAACTATTACCTATGTGGTACCCACCATCTTCATTCAAGCAATTGTGTATTCATTTGCTGAGCACCAATGCGAGGGAGCTGGCCACTACCAGGCACACGGTGACAGAGCTAGCTCCCTTCTCCTCTGGCTGCCAGTTCTTTGCTCTTTCTACCCTAGAGACAAAAACTACCATGAGAGAGCCTGGCAAATCCTTTCACAGGAAAATGTGGGAAGAATTATGAAAAACTAACTGGCTTTAGAGCTCGGACTAAACTCTGGTATTGACTTCAGGATGCCCTTGGTAAGTCCCTTCCATTTTCCAGGTCAAACTTCCCAGGTATCTCTAAAGACTTTGTATGTGCCAACTGTTCCTTCCATTGCTATTGGTTAGGCACCTGCTATGGATAAAGACAGAGCACCTGCCCAAGAGTCACCCACGCTCAGATGGAGTGAAATACTCAGCTGGACTATAGCCAGCCAGGAGAACCTAGAAGGCAAAGAGACATAGAGGGGGCTCTCCACCCACCAGGTGCCAGGCGAGGAAAAATTAATGATGACGAGGTGTTTGTGGGCATGGCTAAGGTCTGAGTTTCCCTGGCAGACAGAAGAAACAAGCTTGAGACAAGGGCAGAGTGGGCACAGGATCAGATGACATGGGACCTCGCGGTCCTTGGGGGCGCTTGGGCTTACCTCTGGATGCTGTCTGCTGTGTAGCTGCAGGGTCCTTGTTCTGCTATATGGGGAGTGGGTTACAGAGGGCAAGGTTATGGTGCTGAAAGTTTATTTTTGATCCAGACTGCCAGATGTCCCAGTGTGGGGAGGCTGTATGACTTAGGGAAGCGGAGGGAGGAACATCATCAAGGATGATGGTGGAACCATCTGCCAGTCTCTGAGATCACATCCATCCAGCTCTGTAGGAACCTCAGATAACTCTGTTACCAAAAGGCAGTCTGCTCTCCTTTCCACACTCTTTCCCCTGCCCCCCTTGCCTGGTAAAGTTGGCCTGGCCCCTCAACATTCCCTCAGTATCTCCCTTTCTTTTCCTGTCTACATGGCTTCCCTCCACCTGAAATCCAGCTTTCCCATGCCCCAACCAGGTTTTGCCTGGTGTCTTTCAAATGCCATCTCAGAATTATGTCTCTACAAAGCCATTTCATGGCTCCTTAAGCTTGTTTCTCTTACATTCATCATAAAAGCTTTTAAAGAATATGTTTTGAATTGTGGGAAATAAGAACTTAGCATTTTAACCATTTAAGCATATGCTTTACAGCATAAGCACAGCCCAGTGTTGCACAGCCATCACCTGCTGCCCACTTCCAGAATGTTCCTATTCTCCTGTGCAGAGGCTTGGTGATCACATAAAAGCTTTTTAATGGGGTCTGTACTCATTAGCATACCCTCAGTTAAGAGAGAAACTCCAATCTAAACAGGACTGTTCTAAGACATAGTGTATCATTTCACAAAAAAGTCTTGGTTGGTTCCAGGCATGACTGGATCTAGGTACCAAACAGGAACACCCCGCATACGCTCTTCCATCCTTTGATTTCTGTTTGTTCAAGCAGTAGCTCACCGGTGCTGCTTTGGTGGCCATTGGCAGCTCCAGGTTTTCATCCCCCAGCTCAGAAAACCCTCAGAGAAGACAGACTTTACCACCAAGAGCACTGGCACTTCCCAGGATTGATTCCTTTTGGCTCAGTGTTGGTTGTGTGCCCTGAACCAGTCCTTGGGATCAGAGAACTGGAACATGATGACTGGGCCAGAAGAGTTCTGTGTCCTACAGCCCAATGGCTGTATGACCTGAGCAAAGAGCAGAGTGGTTCTCTACAGCACAAACTGGGTTCTTATCAAGGATTAGGGGAACAGGAATGGGAATGGGTGGACCAGACTGCTCACCAGGCTGACACTTGCAAATGTCCCTCCCCCTAGTCTTTTCTTAGTAAATGACTTGCGTTGGCAGGAATCTCCTTAACTGTCTCTTCCCCTGCTGCTTAACAGGGCCAGCTCCCAAAGCGTTTCTGACTCTCCTCTCTTCTCATACCAGTCTCCAACTGTTCCTTGCCTGGCTCCACATGCCCCACCCCCGTATCCTGGGCTATTAAAACCCTGTGCCCATCTCCTTACTACCTCCAGGGTCATCTTTTCCAGGTTGCACACTGATCAGCACTCTTGAGAGCCTACTGAGGCTGGGGTGGCTCTACTACATGGCACTTCCGCTTCCATCTGTGGCCTCTCAGGCATGAACCAGAGTTTGGGGAGAGGCTCCAGCATCTTAGACAAGTCTCAGTAAAGCAGAATGTAGAGAACAGTACCGCTTTCCTCAGGCAGCAGGATGTGGCTACACAGAGGAGCCTCCTGTCTCTTATGGAGCCTCTGTGCTCTAGCTGCTACGGAGCTGAACAGTTTCCCTGGGGGACCTTGAGATGTGTCCTTGAGACCGCTGGAGAGAGAACAAGGGACTACTTCCAGTGACCTGTGTGGATGGGATCAAGGATGTCTCCACAGATACCATTGTTGTACTTTCCAGGCTCAGGGGCTCCCCATGAGACCCCTAGAATCAGCCTCCTGAGATCAGTCTCCTGGGGAGTGATGGGGTCACCGCAGGCCTGGGACTGCTTCCCCTAAACTAAGCTGCCACTTTTGCTCACCCAAGGCTTGGATTATGGGTCAGATGCGAGTAGAATCTGAATCTCCCTGGAGTCAGCGGCTCCTGACCTAGGGTCTAGCAAGAGTTGGGACTGGGATTCTATACCAACTGAACAGGCAAGAGAGACATGGGTGAGCACCCACCCGTGTAAAGTCCTGTGTTGTATGGTGCACAATGACCACCCTAAGACACTGACCATGCATATGTGTTCCACCATCTGGGTAAGTACATGACAGCCTGCGTTCACAAAGCCCTTGCCTTGTGCAAAGCCATTTTGTCCTGTGGAATCGACTTGCATAACCCTTTCTACTTGCAGTGAGCCCAATGCCATCATCTTCATTTGGGGGATGGAGAGGCTTATATGCATAGTAATCCAGTGCTTTACCCAGCATCCTGCTAGAATTTGGGTACAAGCAGCTCACCACCACTGCCCAAGTTTCTTTTCCCAGGCCTGTGCCTTGCTTCCTGGTGACCTCCTATGCATGAAACTCCCTCCTTTATCTCCTGTCACAGAGTTCATACAAAACTGTGCACTTAAGAAAGGAGAGAGGGAAGAGGCCTGGTCATCCCAGTGTAGTATCTGCCATGCGTGTTCAAGGACCTGGGCTCATCCCCGGTACCTTCAGATTATATATAGTAATATTATATATATATATATATATATATATATATATATATATATATATATATATATACATATATATAAACAGACTTATATTCACACCATGTATCTATCCAACTTTGAAGTGGAAGAATCAGACTTCCAGTATTAGTTAGCTTTCCATCACTGTGACAGAAAGCCTGGGAATAAATCAGCTTTTGCAATGAGAAGGCTTTTTTAACTCACAGCTTCCAAGGTCTGCTCCATTATTTGGGACCTAAACTGAGGCACAAGTTCATGGAAACAGAAGTTTGTAGGGGAGGCAGAGGCTGCTTCTATCATGGTAACCAAAAAGCCAAGAGACAGCAAGAGATAAAGGAGGAGCAGGGGCTAAAAACAACCATCTGATCATGCTCCCAGTGGCCTGCGCCCTCCCACTGGACCCCACCCTCTAACCCCTCCCTCAGTAGTCACACTAGCTGGGGACCAAGGCTTGAACACGTGAGTTCTCGAGGGACATTCCAGATCCAAACTATAATACCGTCCAAGACCAGGAACTTGGATCTGAGTGAGAGCCAACTAAAAGGCTGACTTCGATGACTAAAGAGCCACCTGCCCTCTTTCCATTCTGGTCCCATTTGCTCCCTTAACCCCAGCAGGAAAGAACTCAGGCAAAGAGCCATCTTGTCCAATTTTGGCAGTTTCATAAAAATAACCTTGGGGGTCTCTCAGCACCCAGAGTGTGCTGTGCTTGAGGAACTGGCTAACTTCAGCTAGAATGGGCGGGGAGCTGAATGGGCGCTCTGCCCAGACCTCCCTCTCTTGTCTAGAGCTTGTATCATGACTTAAGAGCTCAGCATAAGTGACACTCACTTCCTTTGGGTTGGGAAGGTTTTGTGAGTTTCTAGTCTTATCTATGCAGGACAAACAATTCCCTCCTCATCAGCATGGGGCTACAAGCTGTCAGCTGATTCCAGTGATATTTGCTCCCCACTCAGGCATGGTTCTGTGGCTGACAAACTGAGGCACCTTGGACAAGTCCCTTCTCTTCTATGGATCTTCCTCAGTTTCCCTATGTGAACAGGAAGAAGTTAGCCTGGCTATGGTGAGCCACAGTTCCTGTTTTCCAGAAGAGGAAGGAAGGGAGGAAAATCAGTTACTGAGCACCCATCAGAGTCAAGTGGTGCCCCGACTTCCACACAATACACACATTGACCCGATCCCAGGAACACTTCTGGAGGGAGAGGACACCCGCAACTTCCAGATCCAAAGTCACATTCCACTCATCATACCTGAGCCCTTGCCCTCTTCTAGACCCTGGTGCCTGAAGAGTGACTGACCTTACCACTAGACCAGCCATTAGCATGTGACTCTGGCTTGGCCAACCAGAGCAACTGTTGCGATTATAGAGCCCGGAATGTGGCTCAGGCCAGGCCAACTGCAGTTAGTCTTGGGATTTTTGCAGGAGTGGTGAGATGATTTCTTTGTCAATTGGTCATTCCTGCTTCCCTATGGGAAGACTCAGCTTGTAGTAAAGCAGACACAGAACAGTGCAGACTGGGGACAGGCTCATAGTGGTTTATGAGCTTCTGGGATAGACTGTTCTGAATCCAGACTCATCTGGTAAGCTTTAAGGTTAAGCACTCTTTCTGGCCCAAACTGGCTATTATTACTGGTTACTGTTGCCTTCAGCAGAAAGAATCATCCACCAAATTCTGGTTATGACCTGGGGCATTGTTCTCATTTTACCTACAGGTAGGGAAACTGAGGCTCCAGGATACAGAGTACATGCAGAGGCGGCAAGTAGCATAGCAGGGATGCTTAATGACCGGTTCCTCCTCTCCCTCCAACTACTGCTCTGGGACTCAGTTTCCCTCCTCTCACTTTTCTTCCACAAAGTACAGAAGCCAGAGCCACCCAGGTTCCAGATCTGGCTTGGGACTTCTCTGATCTTGGAATGACTTAATAGCCGAATGCACATTTTAGAACCAAGATCTCACTGTGTGGTCTAGGTTGCCTCAAACTCAAACCCCTCCTGCCTCTACCTCCCAAGTGCTGTGATTACAGGTGCGTGCATCGTCCTGAGCTCTCATCTGAAAACCAGACGAAGACAAAGCCTCTCCTGAAGCTGCTGTGAGAAACTAGGCACATTACCTCAGGTGAAGCTCTCAGGCTGAGTCTCCACAGGACAGCGAAAAGGGGACTAGCCTTAGTTTTTTGCCTGCTGCCTGCCTTTTGCTAGTTGGTTGATCCCAGATAGGCATGGCCCAGGTTACAATAAGGTCTGTCAGTCACAGAAGCCATAGCAAAAATTATCCAAAAATCGCCAGAGGCTTCAAATAATCTCTAACACATTGTTTCTAAAATGCAGATTTCCCTAAAACCTCCCCTGGGGTAGAGCAGGCCTAAGTTGGCCTTAGGAAGTGAAACCTCCTCTAAGTGAAATTCCAAGTTATCAGGCCTCTGCTGACTTTCAGGAAACAGAGACGAAGGGACCCCACCATTTCCGAGGCTCCCCCTACTTCTGCACGCTCCACAGCTGTGGAGAGGAAAAATCTTGCCCTACAGTTTATAGCAGGTGCAAAGGTGGCGCACTCAGTTCCAAAGGGTGCATTAGTCCCACAAAATGTAAATACCAAGGCCAGAAAGTAGCAACTGGAAGTGGAAGGAACTTGCCATGGATTCCTGTGCTCCTGAGGTACAGGTTGGGGTGGGGGTGAGGGGAGCCTTTTATCTGAGTCACACCAGTCAAGCAGGGTGGGTACCCAGGTCTGACAGCTGTCCTGAATCCAGCTGCCGGTCTCTGGGGTTCCTAATGGCATTTCTAACAATTCTGGAGCCCTACCTTGCAGACAGGCACACACAGGCTCAGGGTCTAGGGTTACAGCAGGGCCTTGTACCAAGTAAGCCTTGTGTGTAGATGACATCACCGAACTTGCCAACAGCCCCACTAAGATGAAAACTGGCTTGGCCTTGGCCCTTGGGTTCAGGCGAGGTGGGGTGGAAGTGCAGTTCTCTCTGGGACCCTCTAGAAGCTACACAACCTCTCCAGGCCTCAGTTTCCTCACCTGTAAATGGGGCTGATGACTGTTCTTTCCTCTCATGTAGTGCTGGGAACAGAGTTGGGCCCACAGGACAGAAACGGGACTAAAGGCTACCATACAGGTCTGTGGATATAAAGCCCACGGGGCTGGGCCTGCATTCCCATGAACACTCACTACGATAGGAGGATGAGCCCGTTCAAGGGGACAGGCTGTTGTGCCAAGGAGGAACCACTTCCCTCCCTTAGTTGCCTTCCTCTCGCTGAGTATTGCTATCTGAAGCCATAATTATACATTAAAAGGGCTTTCCTGGAACGGAAGAAGAAAGGAAAAACGCCCTCTTCCAGCTCAGAAAATGAAAACAGTTCCTCAGGTTCCATCCTGGAGGCCTGTGGACACACACACTCACACACTCCCACTCCCATCTTCCTAAGTGAAATGGTACAGTTAAAGTTGAACTCTCTTGAATAGCTCAGTACAAGGTCCTTGGTTCCAGCTCTGCACTTACAGGATGTGGAGAGAGGGAAGTAGAGAACTCTTTCTTCAGGGCCTAGGGAGAAACAGAAAGGCATGCAGTTCTAAACCTCGGAAGTCTCAATGTCACACTTTTTTGTTTGTTTGTTTTTGATTTTTTGAGATAGGGTTTCTCTGTGTAGCCCTGGCTGACCTGGAACTTGCTCTGTAGACCAGGCTGGCCTCGAACTCATGGAAGATCTGACTGCCTCTGCCTCCTGAGTGCTGGGATTAAAGGTATGAGCCTCCACCGTCCAGCTACACTTTTTGATCCCTCTCCTGTCTTCCTCCTTCCACCTGTGGTTGAATTTGCGAAGCATTCTGTCTGTTCCTTCGTATCTGAGTGTGGTCTGTGACTCTGCGTGCCCCCGGGTGCATGTGCGGTAGCAGTGGCGGAGGGCTGTCGCCAGGTTTCCAACTCGTCCCTGGCCTATGGCCAGGCAGGCGCAGCGCTGGACTCGGGCGCGGCGGTGGAAGCTGGGCAGGGGGAGGGTGCCCTGGGGCTGGTGTTGGGCGGGCCCCTCGGCGGCTCCTCCCTCGCGCCCGCCTCCGCGTGCTCCCGCCACCCCCGCGGCCTCCGCCACCGCACCAAGCCTCCTGGCAGCAGCCGCCAAACTTTCCCCGGAGCCGGCGCGGGTGAGTCGGAGCGCGGCGCGGGCAGGGGCGGGAACCGGGTGGCGGGCAAGGATGCGCTCAGACTGGGCTCTGAGCTCCTCGCCCCCGCAGGGCGGCAGGGATACCCTGCAGGTAGCCGCACGAGGTGGGCGCGCCGGTACCTTGGCGACGCGGGCGGCCTGGGTAGGATGGCGGAGCTGTGGCTACTGCGCCCGGACGCACAAACACCTGTGGCTTCCTCCGGTTTGGTCCAGGCGTGCCGGTCCTCGTGGGCTTCACGACTCCTGAGCCAGAGGGCTGCCTCTGGGGCTCCTCGAGCTTCCTGGAGGTCTGACTTTGATGCAAACGGCGAACCCAGTCTCAGGGTGGAGGTGCTACCTCCGTGCCAAGCTCCGGGTATCTACTATCTTTCAAATCCTCCTGAACCCCCAGGACCCAGGTACTAATATACCCACTCTACAGAGGAGGAAACTGAGGCTTGGGGAGGGAAAGTTGTGCCGCAGAGAAGAGCCTTGAGCCTAAATTGGATGAATCCAAGCTACTTAGGTAGGTGGAACCCAAACCAGGTGTCTGGGTATGAGAAGCATCTGAACCTGCACTCCCTTCTTTCCCAGCTGGCTATACCATCTTCTGGCTGTACCAGAAGGGAGAAAAGGGTGGATGCTGTGGCCAGGATGTGGATTATGGTGGCAGAGGTCCGTGCGGGGGGGAGTGTCTGCCCTTTCGGGGAAGGGTTGGGGGGATACCAAATTCTGGGATTTACGCCGGGTTGTTCTGGAAGCAGAGCACAGCGGCTCTCTACAAAAGCCACCTTTGAAGCGCTTGCTAGCCAGGGATGCTCCAGGCAGGGTCACTGTCCTCCGACAGGGGGCTCCCACCTCAGACCAAGTGGAGCTGAGGGAACCGGCAGTATCCGGCTAGAAGATACCCGGGCTGGGGTAGTTGGAGAGCACATTCTGTTGTTGGGGGAATGCTGAGGGGGGCGGGGAGAGGGAGGGCAGGAACCTGAGCGCAGGAGAAGTGTGTCACTGGATCATGAAGAAGAGGGCAGGTGGGAATCTGTCAGGGAGGACTTGGATGCCCCCCTCTTGGCTTTATTCCTGGAACCCACCAGCAGCCCAGCCCTTGGAAACAGAGGAGAGCCCACTGGAGATGGTTATGGATTAACATAGTTTATACAGCAGCTATGCAAGGCACCATTACTGAGCAATAGGTGGAGACTCAGAGAGGTTAAATAGATTGCCTAGAGTTGGCCAACTGGTCCATGGTGGAGTGAGGATTGATTGGGTACCAGTATTGTCTGTATCTTGGACTATCAGTGAAGCTCAGGTGGCAGATGGAACCTCACTCAGGTCCTTCTGTGCTGTGGCTGGCGGCAGTGGAGATAAACAATAGAGGGTGCTAGGCAACAGGGTCCACAGCACCCCTGCTTCTGCCTCCAGTAGGTCTCTTTGGGTGGGTTGCTGCCATTGAGTTACTTCTTACAGGAATCCCTGTTCACCCCGTGTTGATATCCTGCTGTGACCTGGGGCTAGATGGACCTTCAGTCCATGGCCACCTCTCTACCCCCAGAACGCTGTGCCTGGTGGAGGACAGGGTTTGCTTGATACTGTTTTCAAATATGACAAAGACCTGAAAAACCAGCAGGTAGCTGGGTACCACCCATCTATAATTTCAGAGCTTGTACAGAGGCCAGAGCTGCCTGCCAAGGTCCCTATCACCCCCAACCCCCCAGAACACTAGACAATCTAGGCTTGAAGGGGGTCCCCAGCCTTGATTTGAGTGTGGTGGGAAGGCCGTTATATGTGAATTTCTCCCCTTGCACACTTTCCTTTCTGCAGTCAAGCAGTGCCTGGCAGAAGCCCAGGGGCTCTTCCTCAGTACCAAGGCATGGCAGAGAGGTCATAGGTGCATTTCTGGGCCCAATCACCTGCTGTTTCTTATGCACCGTCACAAGCTGCTCCACCTGTTTCTGTCTCCCCATGTTTCGAATGGAGGTGCTCGTGGTTCCTTCCTCCCTGGGATGGTGAGAGCATTAACTGTGTTCACATTGACAGGGCACTGCAAAGGTACCTTGTAATTCACCAGAGTACCATGTAAGTGCAGCTGTTGTCACTGCCACCCGGTCAGCCTCAGCACAGCAAGCCTGTGTGCTCCTGGCCACTGCCAGACATTTGCTGCTTTGGTTTTATTTTGTGATGCTGGGAATCTAGCCCAGAGCCTTGTTCACGCTAGGCAAACAGTCGACCACTGAGCTACATCTCCAGACACAAGGACCCCACCCCACCCCGCTTTCTCACCTGCAAAGTGGGGCAGATCTAGTGAGAGGTTGCATGACTCAAAAGTCTTCCTGCAGCCACTCATTTTAACAGGTAGAAGACTCCTCACTCCGCCAGCCCTGTACCAGGTCCTAGGGAAGCCCCAGGCATTGCCACCATTGTCACTGCTTCCCTGGCCTGACTCCTTCACCTTGTAGCCTGAACTTTATGCTTTTGTGTGGTTTGGATTCAAAGCAGTTTTCAAGCATATGTTTTCTAAAAGGAAGTGGCCAGGCTCAGAGAGACTTGGGGAGTTGGAGGACAGAAGGTGTTTCCTGTCTCTCAGCCTGGATTTGAACCCTGTGGTCATTGCCTGGGTTCCCCATGGAGAGGCAAGAGTCTCTTGACAATTACAGGGTTAAAGGGCATGCATGAGGTCTGTTTCACAAGATCTGTCCACAGCTGTCCCAACAGAGGACACCAACCATTGCCTCTGAGCACGTGTGGCTGACTGGCGATGCTGTGTGCCTTCAGAGGTCTGCAGGCTCTCTCCCAGGGAAGCACATGCAAGGTTGAAACCCATTTCCATTCCTTAGAACTGAATGACCATGGACTCCAGTATCCTCATCTGTGAAATGGCCATGAATCTTCCTGTGTCTGGGATTAACTCTGAGATAGACAGACAAAAGAAAGGAAAGGAAAGAAGAACCAGCTGAGTGTATAAATGGCAAAGAATTACATGCAATTGTAAATAATTCTCATTAGCATTCAGACTGGGCGTTAGCTGTAATTGCTCCTGATCCAAGATGCTTTATCTGAAAGCTGTACCTGGCAGAGGATCATTCAAGCCTCAGTCACCCGCTGCCCTCTTCTTTCACAGTGACGCGGAGCATTGCTGAATCTCGGGATGTAATTATAACAAAGTGTCTGCATCTTATAAGTGACTCACTTCTGCCATTAATGGTAGCAGAAGACTCAGCTACACTCTATCAGGGAACAATGCTACTGATGCTGCCCAGGGTGGGGGTGGGGGATGCCTCACCCCTTTTATGCACTCATCAACCCCGTGGTAATTCTCTGCTGATCCTGCAGGAGGATCACAGGGACTGAAGCTGACAGCTCTCACATGGTGAGGGGCCATTGCACCTTGTTGCTGTTAGATGGATGTGTGTTGGCAACCATGGTACCATTAAAAAGGAGGGAGTGGAAGGGGGAGATGAAAGCAGTTCTGGGGATGAGTTGAAAATGTAGCCACTGGCGTCCAGTGGAGCTGAGTTTGGATGTGGGTTCTGCCAGTTTGTCAGTGAGGTTTGGGTGGGTTCCCAACCAGAGAATGACTCTTGTAGAGCAGGGACTTTGTCTTGTTAAGTACTCCCATTACATGAGAGGCACAATGGCTGCCTAGTGGAGAATTGAACCTTGCCTTTCTCATCTGTAGAATGGAGCCAGATAGGGCTACACCTTCCCTAGGGTTTGCTCTGAGTACTAATTGAAAAAATGTTATGACCAGAGTAAGGACTCTGTGATGCCTTTGATGACAAATGGATAGACAGAAGGGAGGACAGTGTTGTCTAGGTTAGGAGACAGATTAGTCTCTTACCCCCAGACTACAAAGAAACAATAGTACAAGCCAGAAGAGGGTCCTGTATTTAGCCAGCACTACAAGAGTGTTTTCACATTCATTTGCTCCTGACCTAGAGGCAGGAATCCCTGTCCTTGCTTTACAGGTGAGGAAACCTAGGTTGATGGAATAGTGCAAATGCTTGTGGCTATTTCTACAAACAAGATTAATACACACCAAAGCCCGAGCTGAAAAGCAGTGTGAAATGGAACCACAGGTCCTTCTGTGCTGTGGCTGGTGGCAGTGGAGATAAACAATAGAGGGTGCTGGGCAACAGAACTCACAACATCCCTGCTTCTGCCTCCAGTGGCTCTCTTTGGGTGGGTTGCTGCCATTTAGTTACTTCTTACAGGAATTCCAGCGCATCCCATGTTGATATCCTGCTATGACTCAGGGCTTGCTGGGCCTTCCATCCAAAGCTCCCTAGTTCCCCTCAGAGCATTGCCCCTAGTGGAAGAGGACACCCGTTAACCCAATTTCCAAGTCCCAGTTCTTACTCTCTGTTGCCCTCCAGAGGGTGGAAGGGGTAGTGTTGAGACTTCCATGAACATTGTATCTCGTTTCAATGCAGGGTTTCTATAACTACTTTTAATAGCTCATAGTGTGAATTCTTAACTTTCTCTTGATGACTCAGTACATCTTTTGTTAGCTATATTCCCAGGTACTTGATAGTTTGTGGCTGTTGTATCTGTTGGACATTTATATATTTTAAATTAATGTTCTGTTTCTTGTTAGGAAAATACATCTGCATTTTGCAAATTGATTTTGCATCCAGAAATATTTGCCAAACCTCTTACTAATTAAAAACTGCCCTAGTTGATTCTTTAGAAAGGATGGCGTATACAATGATAGGAGATACAATGAGCAATTTCATCTCTTTCTTTTTAATCCTCTTTTTCCTCCTAAGACTTCAGTATGGTGAATGAAAGTGTCCTATGGGCATTGTGCCTCTTGCTGGGGCTGTGTAGGAGCTATTGTAATTTGAAGATTAAATATAGATTGACTCTAGGTTTGTGGTAAATCACTGTCAGGTTGAAGAAGTCCCTTGCATTCCCAGTGTCTAGTTTTTAGTTCTTCTTAGTCATAGATGGAAGTAGGCATTTTACAGATGCTTTTCCTACATCACCCTGTATGGTCACATGATCTTTGCCCCCCTGATAAACAACCTTGATTTTTGCCTCTTTGGCATAAACCCACTTTGCGTCATCCTGCAGCATCTCTGCCGATGATCTTTTAGCATGGGATTGTAATGTGAGTTTCCAGTGAAATTCTTGGTGGTTTACATATTCAGGCGTTTTTTTTTTTATCAGACTTTGACTGGTTTAACCTTTTTCTGGGCTGGAAGCAGTTGCTGAAGCAGGATGCTGTTCTTCATGGGGTGCTTGCTAGAGGTCACCAGTGGGGAAGAAAGCCAAGCTGGAGGTCACGGGTGAGGCTACAGTGGAGGGTGGGGAAGAAAGCTAGCTCAGCCAAGGCTGCGAGGAACTTTCCAGCACTGGGAGACTCCCGCTGTGGAGGACAGAAATGCCCAGAGACTGCCAGCTATCAATCCTGAGTGACGTGGGGAGAGCCAGCCCTGCACATTGCATGAGAGGTCTGTCAACCCAGGACCCCAAAGCAGGGAGATTCAGCCCCAAGTGAAACCCAATGCTTGTGGGCTGCAGTCGAGTCTCCTCCTGAGCCTGCCGCAGCTTCAGGCTGTGTGCTGGTGATTCACCATTCCCCCGTGGCCAGAGACTGAGGAACTTGACTTCCTCCTGCATCCATCCTCTTCTAGCTGGTGGCGGGAACTCTCTCCCAGCATGTTTTACAGGACCCCGCCCCCCAGTGACCCAATACTGTGTCTGCTCCTGACCTCCCTCCCACATCCTCCTCCACTCCTCTGGGTAACTAGATAGGGCTGAGTTTCTCAGCTGGAATCTTCTCTTGGTCCTCTTTGCTAGATGTGCCAGGTAATGTACTAATTTGGATCATCTTTCTTAGTCACTGTAACAACACTATGGGTGGTACTTCCTACTTCTCTCAGATGAGGAAAAGCAAGAGTTCTAGTTGATTATCTCCAAAGGTTTCATTTTTCACAGTAAAATGATTTGCTTTTTATCTATTTAAGCAAGTTTTCTTTAGGCTCCCCATTCTGTTTTCTGAATCTGCCTTCCTCCCTTATTGCTTCTCTTTGTTGCTTCATGTGTCAGAACTGGATCACTTTGTGGAGACAGAGCCACAAATGGAATGCTGCACAGCTCCAGAGACCACTGCTAGCATCGACCACTCCTGACACTGGCTGAAGGCTTCTGTCTGGGCTGTGGTGTTGTAGTTTTGTCCCGCTGGCTTGAGTAGTCAGCAGAGGCTGGAAACAAGGTGTCTGCAAAGAGCTTGACCAAGGGGAGCTTGACCAAGGGACTGTTGCCTCAGGGATCAGGGAGAGAAGAGAGCATTTTTTTTTGTCCTACCTGAAAACACGGGTTAGAGAAGGGTGTTGTTTATTGAGGGGCAAGCACACATAGCACAGAACCTGAGCACGCAGCCACCCTCAGCCTCCCTTAGAGGCAAGGTAGGGAAGGAGTCAGGCATGAAACACCTATTACAGTCTCTCCAGCTATTGGCCACTGTTGGCTGGGAAGAGGCAGACAGGTGGACTAGCAGACAGCAAGTTAGTCTTCTGAGGTCCATGCAGGCATAGAGGAGATATGGAGGAGTGGGGACCGAGCTGCACATTTGAGGGCTATTTGTATAGTGTGTATTTTATAGCTACCAAATGTATTTTATAGCTACCAAATGTCTACCCAGATGTATTTTATAGCTATCAAATGTATTTTAAGCTGCCAGATGCCTGCCTTTCTAGGCAATTTCCCTGTGGTTTCTTCATTCAGCTGGGCTTCTTGCATTTGTCACTGGCTTTGCTCTGTTCTTGAAGAGGCTCTCTGGTCCTCATTAGGTAAATGCACACTGCTGTCCTTTGCCCTGAGCTCATGTGAAGAACAGAGCCATGCCCCGGCCACACTCATGGCTCCAAGGCTTTGAATGGGACTTGTCCCCAGGGGTCTCACTCACTGTGGTTTTTGTGGTCCCAGGAACCTTTCTCTAGGTTCTCTGGGTAACTAGACTCCAGCCTCCCTGGAGGGCTGCAGACAGCCCTGCTCTTTCTAGTGTTTCCCAAAGCTCTCTTTATGAATCTGGGGGAAGGATGATCCTGCATTTAAATCAGGCCATTCCCATCTTTCCCTGAAAACAAGAACATTTGAGGCAGAAAGGGCCAAAGAGACTGTCACATACACAGACTCAGCTGTACAGGGCTACTTGCCAATCCAGCCAAGGGTCAGGGCTGGGGACATAGGGCTCTGTGTTGGTCCCATCACCTTCCAGATGGTGTTCTGATAAAATGCCCTGGCTTGTCTGTATCTTGTGCCCTCCCTGTATAATGGGCTGTGTGACAGTATAGTCTCATGCCATATGATACTTTGGGCAAAGATGGTCAGTGTCTCATAGATTACAGTGAGGCAGAGTAGACATTGTCACCTCAGGAGGTGACAGTTGTGTGTGTGTGTGTTACTGCCGTCAGACTTTCCAGCAGGACATGATAAGACCGCAAGGCCTCAGTTCATGTGCTTATGCCTTAAGCTTCAGCAAAGTGTTTAAAAAGAAAAAATAATAATGATGATAATAAAGAGGCCCAGGTACGATATCATGCCTGCGGTCCCAGCACTAGCAACTGAAGGTGGTAGAGTCAGGAGTTCATGGTCACCACTGGCTACATAGTGAGTATGAGGCTAGCCTGGGAGACATGAGTCCCTGCCTCAAAAATGAACAAACAAAACCCAACAACCTCTACCGCCAATTAAACACACACACACACACACACACACACACACACACACACACACACACACGACTAGAGAAATGGCTCAGTGGTTAAGAACGTTAGCTGCTCTTGCAGAAGACCTGGGTTCAGTCCCTAGCACCCACTCACTACCACCTATAACTCCAGTTCCATAGGACCTGATGCCCTTTTCTGGCCTCCAGGGTACACACATACATGGCACGCATCCATACACATCAAATAAATACTTTAAACATTATAACCAGTCTTAGAGACTTCCTGTATAGTATACTTGGAGTCTGTGGCAGTGACTAGGCCTTTCCCTAGATAGACTTTTACAGCCGATGACACAGAGTAGCCACTGCCCTATAGGATCCACCCGCTGTAAGAGCAGGAACAGGGACGACTTTTTATCCTGTTTCACATGTTTTGACTGCTCCTTTTCTATAACTGGATGCTTTTTGGTTCATTCATTCATTCATTCGTTTGTTTATGATGCATTTTTCTCCTTAAAAGAGTTTTTGAGTTTTGCAATTTTACCTGTATGTCTATTCATGTGTGCAGTACTAGAGGAGGCCAGAAGAGGTCATTGAATCCCTTGGGACTGGAGTGGCTGAAGGTTGTGAGCTGCCATGTGGGTGTTGGGAATTGAACCCAGGTGCCCTGCAAGAGCAACCAGTGCTCTTCACTGCTGAGCCATCCAATTCCTCTTTATGATTTTTTTTAAAGATAGAGCTCACTCTGTAGCCCAGGATGATCTGGAACTTGCTCTGTAGCTCAGGCTGCCCCCACCCCATCTCAGCTTTCCAAGTGCTAGGATCCCAGGTGTGCAGCCACCAGCCACCACCACCTTAGCTTAGACATGTCCAGATGTGAATACTTAGAGTTGTGTCCCTGTCACCGGTGGTATTTGGAACACTCCAGGCTGTGCTGATCTGTAGCCAGGGGCAACGGTTCATGCCATATAGCCTGGGTTGCTGCAGCCTCTGCCACTCTGGTATGCTCGTGCAGCAATGGAACCGCCTTCCAACGTGTGTCTCATAATGAATTCTGTCACATCCCTGTTGCTCAGTGACGCCCAACAATTTACTGCCAGGATCGTTTATGAGTATTAAATGAGTCATGGAGTTTGAGAGAATTGATGTTCGAAAAGCATCTACAACAGGGGCATAAGTATATTGAATAAGCTGATTAATAAACAGCTGCATGGGACAACCCCTCCCCTCCCACAGGAAATCAGCCATCATTTTGTTGGGCTTTTAATTTGTAGAGGTATGGTCCTGCCCCTGAATGTCAGAAAAATGGCATTAGTATTATCTGTGGGGAAGCAGCTCAGAGACTGTGAGCTGCGGGGGAGAATGCTAGTGACTGTTGCTGATACTTCCCTAGGGGAAGGTTCTAGGGAGGCATGCTGGAGCCTAGGGGCGTGTGGGTTTGGTGGTCATCAGTGGGATTTCTGGGTCTTTTCCTGGACATGTTGTATGTATGCCTGTGCATGGTGGTGTCCACTGAAACCAGGCAGAAAGCATCAAATCCCCTGGAAATGGATGGTTGTGAGCCTGTATGGGTGCTGGGAAGCCTCTGGAAGAGCAGTAAGTACTTTTAACCACTGAGACACCTCTCCAGGCTCCTGGACTCCAATCTTTAGCTTGCAAGGAAGCATTTTAATCTCCTTGGCCCCAGTTTCCTCATCTGGAAAAGGGACACAACAGTGATACTCATCTGACAGTATTATTGAGTGCCCAGTGTCCCGGGGTCCTATAAAGGCCTGCACTTTCCCATCTCCAAGTCCCCAGCTGTCTCCTCCTCAGGGGATGGGAACATATCTTCTGGCATCTCTTCATCTGTAGTGACTTTATTAGCAGCCAGCACCTAGTAGGTGCAACAACAAACACCTACCTAATGCAAGCTGAAAGGTAACAGGTGGCTGCACAGCCCACCACAGTCTCTGCTTAATGTAGGGCTGGCACTAGGCCACTCAGACTGTGGAGCTGAATGGCCGGTAGTAGAAAACCCTGGACAGAGCCAAGCTGTCTTCACTATTGCTTCGGGAGCTCAATAAATATTTGTCAGTAATTTATCGATTGATTCTCACAGCGCCTGGCACCGGGCTCGACTGAGGCCCTCCATTAGCAAGTCAGGAACATGAGATAGAGATAGATGGTGTTTCCTCCTGCAGTTTTTCCTGTAGGGGGCTGGGTGAATAGTAGGCTTTGCCCAGCCACAGCTCTGTCCAACTGAATGAAGATAAAAAGGCAAGGCAGCTGGAGAACAAAATGTCACTGTGATTGCCAATCAGCATGGCTCGAGAGTGAGTGTGGCTTGAAGGCAGAGCTGGCTGGGTTCCTGCCCAGGTGCAGTGGCGCTGAGTACTAGCCAGGCGGTCCCTCTTTCCCCGGGGAGAGTCTGGCAGCCTGGAGGCTGCCCACCAGGCTAGCTCTGGCTGGGTCTGTTTGCACAATTCCTTTTAGAACTGTGTGAACGTGTGCGCGCGTGCATGTGTGTGTGTGTTTGCACATATGTCCAGTTCTGTGGAAAGAGGTAAAAAAGTTAAGATTAGCTAAGGCAGTTGAGGGTGTCAGGTACTGGCTTATTATCTGTGTTAGCAGAGGAGGATGAAACAGAGTCACTGGCCTTTTGGGGCTCCCACCTCATTGACAGAGGCAAGGAGCCAAGCTCTGGGCACTGAACAGTAGGGCCTTCCCTTCCTGAGGTCATCCTGTTTGCCCAGCCCCTCTGGGACGGGAGCATTGAGGCTGAAGGTTCTGGCTGACATACCAGAGCAACCAGCAGACTCTGGAAAACTCTTAGGAGGCAGTGCATGAGCACTGGGCAGGTGGCATGGTTGTCACCTGCTGTCATTGTTGGAGGCGGCGCTGAAGCTGTGTTGGCGACTAGCTCAGACTAGCTCGCTGTGCTTGTCTTGTTCTTCATTGTGGGGACTCAGTCCTGGGGTTTTGATTTTGCACTTAGTTTAGAAGAGACACTCTTCTCATGGGTGGAGCCTCTGCGGGGAATTCTGGGTTCTGCAGGCACAGCGCCTTTGCCCACTTGGGGGAGCTAGGAGTGGTGCGCTCTCTCTCTCTCTCTCTCTCTCTCACTCACTCTCTGCTGGAGCATATGCGGAAGTATGCTTAGTGAGTGCAGTCTGCAGGGCTGCCATGGGCTGGACAAACGGACTTGGGCCCCTGAGAGGTATGGTAGCTATCCAGAGTCATCCTTCCTGCACTTCCTGTACTTCCATAGGTGACAGGTGGCAGCATCCCACTGATTGCCAAACCTGTTCCCTCCACCCTCCCTGCCCCAACTTTAGCATAGACCTCATTGTCTCTTCACAGGACCCCAATGCCTGCTCCACTGCCTCCTAAAGCCCATTGTTATCACCTGAAAATTTCAGGATAGAATCTGACCGTGTCACCTCCTGTTCCAACCCCAGGGATGACGTCTAAGGCCATTATAAGGAATGCACCCTTGATTGAGCCAAGAGAGACATCTGTGATGGATGCAGTGTGATGAGAATCAGTCAGAATCACATGGACGTCATGCACAGTGTCCTGGTTAGTTTTGTCAGTTTGGTATACGCCAGGGTCATCCAGGAAGAGGGACTGCCAATGAGAAAGTGCCTACATCAATTTGCCGTAAGCAAGTCTTTGGAGGCATTTTCTTAATTGATTGATATGGGAGAGCCCAGCCCAATGTGGGTGGTGCCACCCTGGCCGGGTGGTCCTGTGTGTTTGAGAAAGCAGGCTGAGCAAGCCGTGGGAAGCAGGCCAGCAAACAGCATTCCTTCATGGCTGCTGTTCCAGTTCCCATGTCCAGGTTCTCATCCTGAGTTCTTACCCTGGTTCCCTCAGTGATGGATTCCAAGCTGTAAGCTGAAATAAAATCTTTCCTCCTTAAGTGGCTTATGGTGATAGTGTTTTATCACAGAAATAGAAACTTAACAAGGACAGAAATCATAGACAGCAGAGTACCTTGGTCACAGCGTGGCTTGGGCCCACTCTGACCAGGCCACTTGGTAACTGTGCACAAGAGAAAGTGCTTAACCCATTTACTCAGCGCCCTCACCTGTGGAACCAGAAAGAGTCTACGTCTCATGGAGCTGGATGGGTGGTAGGCGCTCTGCTGTCTACACTGCCAGCCCGTGCTGGGGACAAGTAGCACTTGTGTTAGCTCTGATCCAGCCACATGACACATACACACAGCTGCTTTCTCCTACTTTCCAGCTGTAGGACTTAGGGTACATGTGTCCTCTTCCAGGAAGCCCACCCTGATCACTCCCAGCCTGGGTTAGGGTCTTCTCTGGTCTCACAGCACCCCTGAACCTATATCTGCCACACACATTATTTCTTACTGTCACCATGTGTCTCCCTAGGGTATGAGCCATCTGAGGATGCAGGGCTGTGACTGGCCTCTTGTTATATGTTTGGCATCCGTCACACTCCTGGAAAGATAGTAATAGTTAGGAGATTAAGAAATGGATGAGTGAGTAAATGGGTGAAGGTAAGCAGGACTTTGAAACATAAGATTTCCATAAGTAGACGAGGTGATGGGCCATTCCAGGCAGAGGGGGCAGAGCACTGTCTAGGGTTGAGGGGTTGGAAGGGTGCACCCCATCAAGGGTGTATGAAAGGTGCCCCTCAGAGGGTGACTTGGGAACTTAGCAGGAAGTAATGAAGGGAAACAAGATGGGACAGGCTGGGATGCTTTGTGTAGTGAAAGGAGTGTGGCCGTGATGGGGTGGGCATAATGAAGGGAGGGAGGGGCTGAGGAGGAGTCCTTCACGTCTGTCTGACCTGATGGATCTGCTGAACACCTCTGTCACACCGTGGATTGTTTATGAATTGACGGGAGTAACTGACTCCTTCTAGGGCCAGACTGTAGCGTTTCAGAGGTGAAAGTTGGAGGTCCAGTTGTGTGGTTGATTTTTGAAAAAAAAAAAATCTTTGTGTGCACAGAGATGTGCTATTTGCTCCTCCCCTTTAACTTCCTCAGCACAGAGGGTCGCAGGCATAGGATGTACTGTGCATGCTGATGAGATGTCCCAGCAACTGTCCCTCAGTTCCTGCAGGAGTGAAAATTACATGGCATCCCCCTCATGTGAGCTCTCTCCCCCAACTTGCCTCCTCTGTGGAGGCCTTGGATGGAGTCGTCAGATGCCAATACAGGCCTTTTGATGGGAGACTTCCCTCTGCAGTTTTTGGGACCAAATGGAATCTTGCTCGTCTGAAAGCAATAGGAAAGACAGCACATGGGCCAGCAGCTGAGGCTCACAGAGGATTGGATAGGAGTTGGAGGTTGTTTATAGGTATCACGGGATTCTGCGCACTGAGGACCCTGTACAGCCATGGCCTGTGGTCCTGACAGGTGATAAAGTAGAGTAACGAGGGCACAGGGAGGGAGCAACGGAGACTCAGAGACTTAGTGCCTCACTCTGCAGCGCACAGCTAACGAGGAGCCAGGCTAGAGTTTGAACTGGGATCTCCTGGCCCTCTTCCACTGTGTCACAAAGCCACTTGGCTGGTGATGCCACATGCCTGGTGCAGCATGGGAATGGCCACGTTTAACCGATCCTTACAGGTCTTCCTGTGGGAAGTCAGGCCGCTTTCATCCATCTAACTCTTACCTAACGATGAAAAGTGGGTGCTTGCAGGAGCTGTGTGTGTGTCGCCCCTCCCTTGAGCTCCAGCCTGGGTACTTGATTCTGGGGGAGTCTGATGTTGCTTGTTCCCTGGTACTTTCATTAGAAGCAGGTAGGAGAAAAAAAGGCTGCACAGACCAAGTAAAACCAAATACTGAGTATTGGGTAGAAGTGCAGCCTTGGGGTGAGTGACAGACACAGAAAGACACAGGCTTTGGACTGACACTTGGATAACTTGTTCTGTTGGTGTCAAGAGCTAAGGGTGACCTCAGTGGCCAGTCCGATGCTTTTCTGTGACTAGTTAGGGGAGAGAGTCCTGCAGAAGTGAGCATTTTTGCTGAATGTGCGCTGTCCTTTTTTATCTCAGATACAGAGCTGTGTGTTGGGCTCTGAATGCCACTCTGAGAACGCTTGTTTTCAAGTTGAGCATCTCCACATTCGTGCTTCCTGGGGTAATTACCCTCATCAGTCTCACCAGCATCACCTGACCCAAGGCTGGGGGATAATGGTGTGTGCTGAACATCTACTGGGAACTGGGCATGATGCTGAGCATTTGAGTGTCTGTGCTCTGAGCAACTCTGTGAGGTTGGGATTGCTGTTATGACATCTGTGAGATGAGCTGGGAGCTGGAAGAGTTGCATCATCAGGACGTGTCACCTCAAAGGTTTGGCCCCAGCCTGTGCTGCTGTTGGGAGTCGCAGAACCTTTGGGAGTTGGAACCTGATAAGAGGATGTTAGGCTGTCAGGGGACATGCTGTTGAAGAGACAGTAGGACCCCAAGCCCTTTCTCTCCGTCGCTGCTTCCTGGCTGCTATGAGGTGAACAGTGACTTTGAAGTGACAGCTTGTGTTCCTGTCATGATGTACAGTGTCAACACAGGTCCAAAGCAGCAGGGCCAAATAACCATGGACTAAAGCCTCTGTGAGTCAAAATATTTCTTGTTCACTTTAAGTTGATTGTCTCTGCTGTTTTGCCGCAGTAACGGAAAGCTAACTAACAGAGAGTAAGTTCTCCAGGGCATATCCTCTGTTGGTGGCAGTACTAACACCAGAGCCCAGGTCTCCTGACCTCTAAGGCCACTCTTGCACTTTTTCTCCCAGATGTGCCAAGTAAAGTTTGGAGTTCAGAACATAGGCTCTGTGAGGCTGTCCTGGGTACCATTTACTTGCTTGCCTGGTCCATAGCCAGTTCTCTCCTGCTGTGGCTGTCTCCATCCTTAGCTCCATGTTTCTGTTGCCTGCATGGCTTCCCACCTTTCTGCCCACTTACAGCCCATGTTTCCATTTCACTGCATACTTCAAACAGTGGTATTAAAAATATTTTTATTGTGATGAAATTGATATAAAGTAGGTGAATGTTGTCAAATGGACCAAAGCTGCACATGTAACACCCAGGAGGCTCAGACAGGAGGATCATGAGTTTGAGGACAACCTACAGTAGAGTAATAAGATAACTACCCCCAGTTAAAAAATGATAAATGTATGGGTAACCAAAACTGCTTAAAACCAACAAAAAGCATAGATGAAGGCTCCTACCAGGTGTCCCTTGCCATGGCCCTGCAAGACAGGCAGATTCTACTTGCTGGGGTTGGGAATAGCCACAAGTAGGCATTAGGCTTGGGCAAGTGCTGGTTGCCCAGATGTGGGGACCTGAACAAGATCAAACACAATTTTATCACACATGGCAGACCATGTGGAGAACTAAGGATCCATTTACAGCCAGGCAGCCCTTCAAGACCTATTATACTGATGCTCCCCCCCCCACACACACAGTAAGGGCTTCCCTCTCCAGTGCCAGGGAAGTGACAGCAAGAAGACCATTGACTGCTCAGCTCTCTGCTCCTGTCAGTCTTTCCATCCCTCTGTGCCTGCTTGCTGAGTCCCTGCTCTGCCATCCACTGCTGCTCTGGCTCCTGGGCTCCCTGCAGGAGACGGAAAGGCTCCTGCATCCAGGCCAGATTCTAACTGGCTGTCATTGGTGCTCTGTGATTTCTCTTGCCCATGGTTCCTGTTGTCCCCTGGCTTCTAGGCTTACAACGTCCTTAGTTCTAACCCTTGTTGGTCCTTGATACCTTTATCCTCTCTTCTACTGTCCCATGAGATTTTTCACTTTGGATGCCTGCTGACTGTGATGTCTCTTGGTCATGGTCTGTGGCCCTGTGGCTCTGCAGCCCCACAGCTTTGCATCTCTGATCTGGTTTTCCCTCCTGTTTGTTTTTGTTAGCCAAGGACCACTTGGGCACACCGTTTATCCCAGCCACACCATATAGAACTAGTGGATGACTGTGACTGGCACTGTCCTGGGTGCCTAGGGTGACAGAGCTATGTACTAGGCTGTCTTCCAGAAGAGCTTTGTGACCAACAGGCCTCATTGATTCTTTAGATTTCAGCAGTAGAGACTATTTCAGCACCCCTCTCCACCTGGTGTTGGAGACCATTCTGAGTGATGAAATACAGAACAGGTTAGAGAGGTTTTGTCTGACTCGGGCTTTGTTCCTGTATGTGTACATGCACATTCAGGGTTTAGGGGTGAGAAGGAGCAGCAGTTAGTGTACAGTATAGTACTTGGGAGTGAGCATCATGATTCCGGGTGGGTCCCTGCACACGAACAGATGCGGGGACTGGGGCTGTGAAGTACATGACAGCAAGGACTTGGGTCCCTGTCCTTAGAAATCTCACAGAGAGTATCAGAGGAGCCTCTCCCCAGCTCCTACCCAAAGAACATTTCTCTAGAGAATGTTCAATAAGCAGCAGGGCTGAGTATCCTCTAGGGAGTCATTAAGAAAGTTCCTATGTCCCACTTAATCTTGCAAGAGGTCAGCAGGTGCCACCAAGGACCCTGGGAGATAATAAAGGGTCAGAGGTCCTCTAAAAGCAGTCAGAGAAAGCCTGGGAAGCCCCTTCCTCATCCTTCAAGTCCATTTCAACCTGCCTATCCAGGGTCCTGGACTGCTTGAAGAACAGAGTCATTTCCCTGGGGCCAGAAATATGGAGATTGTTGTCAGAATGGCTGATGTGAGGACAAAAGGGTCCCTTTACTCAGAGAGTGAGAGGTGGGTGTTTGGATTGAGTGAAGCCTGGAGGTGCACTCGTGAAGGAGAATATTCTGGAAAGAGGCCTTAGAAAGACCCTGGGGTGGAAGTAGTTTGGAATGTTCTAGAGAGAGTAAGAAGGCCTAAGTGAATAAGTAACGGTGACTGGGAGAGAGTAGGCCTGCTGTGGAGGACATGCCTGGTTGTCGTGATGTCTTGACTTTTGTTCAGATGATGGCTAAGAGCCACTGGGGGACTCTGGGCCACCAGCAACAGGGCCAAAGGTGGTGTGAAAAGCATCACTCTGTCTCCATTCATCTGGAGCAGTGAAGAAAGGAGACATAGAGTGGCAAAGTGACACTAGGGTTGATGGCCAGGCAGTCAGGTCAGAGACCATCACGTGACCACAGGCCGTGAGAAGTGGTGGGCTTCTGACATTTCTGTAGGCAGAACAGGGTAGCATGGCTGCCTCTCTGAGACACCTGCCCTCTCCTGGCTGGAGTAAGGAGTAGGGTAGGGCACCCATACAGAGGGTGTCCGGCAGGTTAAACCCCCCCCCCGCAGCCTGTGCCTCTACTCCTATGTGCTGTCCCTGCCAGCATTCTGAAGGAGACATCTCATTGCCAGATGCTGTCATGGAAACGAAGGGATGGGGAAACAGGAGAGGCCCAGAGGAGGGATGGGGATGGGAGAGACGTCATTTCCTTGCTCATCCTGTGGCCCACTTTCCCCAGCTCATTATATCAGGTGACAGCTCCAAGGGACCAAGTTGGGGGTGGGACAGATGGAGTTAGGGAGAAGACAAAGGCTGCTGACTGAACTGGGGAGAGTAGGGGCCAGGGCAGCCTCCCATGAGGTCAGGCATAGCATTGTCATAGACTTTCCAGGACTCAGGCAGACTGGTGCCAGGATGTGACTCATCTGGTGACCCTTGCACATCTGCCATTGCTCCTGTGCTCAGTAAGAGCCACTTCCCTTGGACACCTTCAACATGTCATCAAATCCAAATTTCTGATCATTCAGATAGGAGTTGTTTTATGCTGTTGCCTGGTCCCCTCAGCTAAGCATCCTTCTGTACCTTGTTATTTTCTGGCACCTAATGGCTAACAAAGTGTTTCCCCTTCTCTAGGCCGACCCATCACACAGCTTTGCTGCATTCTTCCTGTGTGTGCTAGTTGTTTACTTAAGAAGCCAGCTTCAAGCTTTGTATCCCCAAAATTCACAGAAGGATACCCAGGCTTTCAGTCCCACAAGGCCATGTTGGAACCTTGAGCTGTGGGGCAGAATGAGTTCTCTGAGCTTCTGTTTTCTGATGTGTTTAAGGGGTTGGTTCTTGCAGCAGCCCTAGTAGGATTCAATGGGTTTGCCTAGATCAGCCCTCTGTTATTGCCACTCACTGTATGTTGTTATTTTCCTCATTAATGAGACAAAAACTCCTGACAGAAACCATTTAAGGAAGGCAGGTCTATTTTGGCTCATGATTCAGAGGGTACAGTCCACCATTGTGGGAAGGCGCGGCAGCAGGAGTATGGGGTGGCCAGTCACATCCTGTCTTCAGTCAGCATGATGTTAACTTTAGTTGTCTTCTTTGCAGGATCTGGAACATAGGAGAGGAAGTCTCAGGAAGGGGTTCTCTAGATTAAGTTGGCCTTTGGGTATGTTTGAGGAATTTTCTTTTTTAAGATTTAAAAAAAAATTTATTTATTTAACATGTGTACATGTACACACACATGTCTGTCTGTCTGTCCTAGTTAGCTTTAATTCTCACCTTTACACATCCTAGAGTCGTCTGAGAGGAAAGCCTCGATTAAGTAATTGCCTAGATCAGACTGGACTGTGGTAGGTCTGTGGGGTAGTGTCTTGATTATTAAACAGTTCAGGAGGACCCAGCCCATTGTGGGTAGAAACATCCCTAGGCAATTAGTCCTGAGTATGGAAAGGTAACCCAGCATGAGCCTGAGTGAGCCAGCAAGCAACATCCCAACCCCATGGTTTCTGCTTCCAGTTCCTGCCTTGGGCTTTGACAAGCTGTGGGAGGAGTTAGTTCTCATCTTCCATGGTCTGGGTCTCAGGGTCTGACCTCAGGTCTTCAGGCTTGACTGGAAGTACTTTTGCTGTTTGGATTGTCTCCTTAACCCTGAGGGATTCTCTTAATTGCATTTATTGACTCATCTGAGAGATGAGTGGCACTGTTACTGTTTCAAGGTAGGCCCTGGACTGGATGAAGAGGTGAAAGGGGTCTGGGCACCAGGATTTGATGCTCTCTGCTTCTGACTGTGATCTGATGTGGCTGCTTCTGCAAGCCCCTGAAGCCTTGGCTCCCTGCTGTGGTGGTCTGCACTGTTATGCCCAGTCCGTGAGGACCCCAAAAGACCACCAGGGAGACCAACTCACTGAAATGCAAAAGCAAGGTTTATTGTGTGTGCTTTACAAGCCAGCAGGGACCTCATCAGCACAGCAGCTAGAGGAGGTATCCCACCCTTCTAGAGAACATTATTTAAAGGCAAAACCCAGAAAAGTTACATTAGCAGGATGCATGTTCAGGATGGGTTCAGTCCTGATTGGCTTGTGTCTGGGGACTTTTCAGAAATTTTAGTTTCAAACCTCACCTGTTGCTTGTCAAGTTTTCTTATCAGCTGACCTTTGGGTGGGAACATTCTGCGGTTACCTGTACTTTCCAGATAGCTACCCTGTTACTTTTGCCCCTAACCATTTCTGAGAACTGGAATGTTTTATGTTTACACAAAACACAAGATGGAGGCAGAGGACAAAATGGAGGAACTTTGGTTCTTCATGCACCTTGGACTGGGGACTGAAATAAACCCTCTTCTTCCTTAAGTTACTTTGTCAGGATGTTTTATTGCTGCAACTGGGAGAAAAAAAAAACCAAGACAATCAGGAAGAGACAAGAGCAAGTCTCCCCAGGAAAAGTTTTACTGCTCCTCCCTGTTTCCCTTTTTATTCAGCCCCAATCTCAGCCCATGGAGAATGGTGCCACACACATTTCCTCCTCTGCCAGACCTCTCTGGAAACTCCAGACACTCTCAGAGGAATGTCTCCTAGGCAACTCCACATCCATCCAGTTTAACAGTCAAGATCACCATCACACTAACCTTTCAAAACTCCACAACAGAGGCGGGGAAGGGAGTTCCACCACAGGCTTTGTTTATGAGTTGATCATTTGTCAGTGAGGTGGAACGAATTTTCCAAATCTAATCCCCCCTTCCTTTAGGGAGATGGTGCCAGCCTTATCCTAGGTCCTTTCTAGGCACTAGTGGGGACAAAGGGAACAAGTGCAATTCGTGCTTCTGGGTTTGCTGCTTGATGGGACAGACAAATCTAACGTGCACCATCTCCGTAGTCCCCTCATGACAAGCTTTGTGTTACAGTCCAGAGGAATGCAGGGCTGCAGAGTCTGGGGCTTGTAGCTCAGCCTGAGGAACCTGAGCACACTCCCTGGGGGACATGGAGTGTCACAGAAGGGGAGAGGAGCACAGTGGCTGGCAGTAGCGGGGTATGTCTAAGACATCAGAGGAAATGAGGCTGTGCTGGAATCAAGGTTGCAGACAGAGGGTACAGGAGAGCAAACCTAGAGAGACGAGCTGAGACCTGCCACTGTCGGACTCAGAATTAAGGCTGTGCCATCCTGTCTCCTGATCTAACCTACAATCTCTCCATTGCAGTGAGTTTGGGAGCCACCCGGTTTTATACATTGGTTAAGGATCCCTTCACAAGGCCTTGTTCTGTAAACTATGATGCCTTTGGGAAATGGCAGAACCTTTAAGACATAGGGGCTGGAGAGATGGCTCAGTGGTTAAGAGCAGTGCCTGCTCTTCCAAAGGTCCTGAGTTCAATTCCCGGCAATCACATGGTGGCTCACAACCACCTGTAATGAGGTCTGGTGCCCTCTTCTGGCCTGCAGGCATACACACAGATAGAATGTTGTATACATAATAAATAAATATTTAAAAAAAAGAAAAAAGAGAGACAGAGGATGACAAACCTTTAAAAAAATGACATAGAGCCTAGGGAGGTGTGTAGGCCATTTGGAAGCTATCCCTTGGAGGGGATTGAGGACCATGGCAACATTCCCTCCTTTCTGTTTTGCTTCCTGGGCAAGCGTGAATGTGTATACTGCCACGTGTTCCAGCCTTCAGCATCATCTTAGGCCCAAAGCATCCGTGCCAGCTGCTTCCGATTGGAACTTCAAAGCTATGAGCCCAAATTCACCTTCCTCTGTGTTGGTGGGTGATGGATTACAGGTAGGAGTGGGGAAGAAGAGGGAGAAGCAGGGTCCTGAGATGCCTTTTGTGGCTTTCAGAGAATCTTCTAGAAATGACCGGGAGCAGTGTTTCCCACAGCTGCTCTGGGGCTCATGAGTGGAAAAGGGTTCCCTGTTGAATAAATAGCCTGGAAATACTCCTCTCAGAGTGCCCTAATCTCACTGAGAGCACAACCTGGCTGGACAGAGCTTAGCTTTGAATCTCAACTCTACCAGATGTCATTGGATTGACACGTGGTAGTTAAACTTTTCCTCGACTGACTCTCTCTTCTTGTCTGTAAAATGGGAACAATGGCAGTACTATTGACATAAAGTTATGAGAATTTATGAGACTGTACACAGCAGGAAATGTTCAAGGACAGCTGTCAGGTCACTAACTGTTAAATACTTGCTATGGCATTTTTTATTTTAAAAATTCATTTAGAAAACATAAATTAATTTTTATTTTATCTCTAAAGGTTCTGAGAAGTGCTGTCATAAAACTATTTTGCTTTACTTGACCATGTTTTTCTGAACTCTATTTTGATTGTTTCCTGCTGTATAATATGGGGTGGGGCGGTCCTGGGAATTCACACTCCGTGATACTCATTTGGGGAGACAATAAAGCTTTGAACCAGTCTGGGGAGGCCATTGCCTTTGGGTCCGGATTGAGTCCTAATGTGTGTCGTGTTTCATCCTTAATCCCTCCTCCATGTCCCCTTTTCTAGAGACTGTCACTCGAGAGGAAAGGCCATAACTGTTGCCAGAGTTATTAGCTCTGGGGACTTGAAGGGGAGATTCTGAGTTCTAGTCCGGTCCTGAGGAAACTCCTACAAATCCTTCAATACCCTAACTAACTCTTATTTGCAGTTTCACGTCTTACCTAGGCAGAATTGGTTGGCCTTCCTTGCCCAAGAAATCTCAAGGCCTCTGGCACAGTCCCAACAGCGGTACGTTGAACCAGCCACGTGACTGCCATCCTGACTGGAGCATGAACTCCGCAGGGCAGATGTATGGTGTTATCTTAAGGATCTCAGCCAGCTCTTGATGGGGAACAGATTTTGTTGCCCTCCAGGGACTGCTCATGTCTTAACTGGAGGTCAGGACGAGGGGCAAGCTCAGAATACCCTGGGCCTTGAGTAGCTGTCCTCTGCTCTTGTGGCCCTGAGGAAAGGAACATGGCCTTGAAGTCTGTCACCCGTGGCAGGAGGTAAGCCCCACTGGGGCTGCCCTCAGCCGAGGCTTGTGTAGGATGGAGAATATCAAGTGTGCGACAATGAGCAGAGACACCAAGATGAGAAGAAATGCCATTTCCATCTGCTCCAAAGCTCTGCGTCTGGAGGCTTGTCTGAGCCAGGTGGAGTTCCATGGAGGTTCAGTCCCAGGGATGACATGGTCTCCTGTGTTGAGGACTGGGTTGGGATTTGTGGACAGGAACCTGGCCCATCCAATGGGATCTCAGGTCAGTGCAGAATCCTGAGAGACAACTCCACAAGCCCAAAGCCCAAGGATTGTCCCAGGGCTTTCCAAAGCCCAATAGTTGTGGGTGATTCAGGAAACAATATGGAGTCTGGGGAGCTCCTGGCTTGTAGATGCCCTTCTGCCTACACTTTCCATCCGAGCATGCAGACAGGAGCATTGTCTGGTTCTGGTGCATTTAGTTACAGTTGTCTGCATAAACCTGGGGGAGGAGGTCATTTACTTAAGCAAAGGCAACATACCTGTGTATATACCACCAGGACTATAGCACCCCCCAAGCACCCATTAGCTGCTGGTCAGTTCTGAGGGATTGTGAGGCCTTAATAAACAGACCCAACCATCTGAACTGTTGATGGATTTAGTTTTAAATAGGTCTCAGCACTATTTTCTTAAAGCCCATCCATTACAGCATCCACCAGAACAACATTCCTTTATATGATGGAATAATAGTTTATCACCTGGCTACATCAGTTTTGGACCATTCATCCATTCACTGATGGACATTTGGACCATCCCTACTTGGTTGTCATGGACAGTGCTGCTATGAATGAGTTTTGGTACAAGCCTGTGCTTTTCAATGGAATTTCTGGGGCACTTAGACTTAACATAGCTGATGTTTTCATGGGCCAGCAAGTGTTCCAAGGTGGCTGTGCCATTTTGCAGTTCTGTTTGCACTTTGTGAAGGTTCCATATCTCCACATGCTCCCCGCTTGCTGCTGTTGGCCACTCTGTGTGCGGTGCTCGTTTGCAATGGTGGCTAGTGATATGGGGCATCGTTTCATGGGATAAGGGTGATGTACACATCTTCACTGGAGAAGTGTCCATTCAGATCTTCTGCTCATTCCGTTCTGGGTAGTGTGTCCTTTAATGGTTGACATATAAATGTGCCTTCCAGTTTCTATGTTGTGACACCTCAGTTCCCTTGCCTGTGCCTTTCTGTGTCCCTTAGAATGGAGGCAGAGTGTGTGAGGGGCCTGACTCAACAGGCAGCTGTCGTCACTGATTCTTTAATTCTCAGACGTTTCAGGTTGGATCAGCTGTCTCATTGCACCTAGTTTGGCCCTCTGCTACCTGCCCATTTCTTAGATGAAGCAGTTTAGGCTAGGGAGGGAAAGTTAGTGGCTCCCAGTGTTCAGAAATGGTTCGAAGAGATTTGGAGTAAAATGGCTGTTTGCCTCACATAGAGGCCTCCCTCTTTGTACCTCATCTATACGATGTAAAGTCTGGAGTTCATCACATGACCGACCTGATGGAGCCACTCTGCTGCAGAGGGTAGGTGAAGTGCCACCTTTCCACTTCCTGCTCAGCCCTCCTCCCCACCTCCGCTAGGTGCTCCTCTCTGCGCTTTGTTCAGATATAGAAACTGGCATGCCAGCTGTAGTTCCTTCCCAAGCTCATGTGTTTCATCTGAGAGTCTTCCAGTCCCAGTGCCTGCCATCTGTCTTCTCTAGTGCCACTCCCTGTGTCCCAGGACACACCCAGGCTGGAGAATATCCCGAGCCCTTTCCTTTCTCACTCCCTTCCAGTGCTCATCCTTGATCTTCAGTTTGAAATTCTAGTACCTGCAGAGGAAACCTGAGGAAGATGGGAGGTCTGCCCCCACCTGCATCCCCGTTGTTCCCGTCTTGAGACCCTGTGTCCACCCATCATAAAGCTCTGATGCCATCACACCCAGCCCAGGCCACCTTTGCAAAGTGGCAGGGGCAGTGAGGCTGAGTAAACTGAGTCCTGGGTCTGAGGGTCCCTTGGGTCTGTGGGAGTCTGAATTTTTATGATGGGACTGGGGAGGGCTGGCCTGGTCCAAAGCAATCTTCAGGCAGGAGCAGGATACTGGGTAGTGTCTAGAGGTAGCAGGGGTGGGGGCTGCCCCAGTTTGCAGGGGAGGGTGCTCCTGACCACTAGTGAACTCAGACTGAGGGCTTCTGCTCTGCCCAGAGCCTGCCCTGAGAGGCTTACCTAGCTCCAGAATTACAGATGCACAGGGGGAGGGATTGAAACTAGACAAATCCAAAGGTGTGTGTGCATACGTGTGTGTGCAGTACCCCCTCATCTGACTCACAGGGTTTTCTGGGTACTCTGCTCCCCTTTCTGTGTCCAGGGCTAGAGATTTCAAAGATCTTCCAATGAAACCAAGGAGATGCGCCCACCCTGTAGCTCAGAGAGGACGAGAGGCATCAATGGAGCTTGCATTTCCCAGAGATAGGGAATATATGCTGCCTAGTCTCCAGGGCCTCACAGGACGCAGCCATGCTCTTGCCTGGGTGCTGACGAACAGACACTTAACTTCCAGTAGATTGGGATGCAAGGGGTTAGGGTACAGAGATTAGAACACAGCTCAGTGACAGCAGTTGCCTAGCAGCCAGGCCTGTACTCCACCCCAGCATAAAGGTGGTAAGTAAATTAACTGGTTAATCAAGATAAAATCCAATAGTCCTGACCGCAGCCAATCTCCCACCAGAATCCACTATAACTCACAAGCTAATCGCTAATATAACGGTAGCAGTCCCACTCAGCATGCTTTCTGACCAGCACTGCTGCAAGTGCTGTATTGCATGCATGAATCCCAGTCTTCACACAACCTGCAAGACAGTTATTGTCCCCATTGTACAGATGAAGAAATTGAGGCACAGGGAGATTGTATAACTTCTTCCAAGCCACACAGCTCAGAAGTAGCCCCAGTTCACCCTGAATACAAGCTGTTTAGTTTTGCTGAATGCCACCCCCTTTTCTTAAACAGGCAGGGAAAGTGCTGCCTCCTGCCTTTCCTGTGTCTGAGGCCAGCTTTCTCCAGATGGGTACACATGGTTCCCAGAACAACAGCCCTTCTCCAGGAAGCTTTCTCTGGCTCTTCAAAGGAGTTGATGGCTTCTTCTCTGACTCCCACCACACTGGGCACTGCAGACAGTTTGTGTACTGGGACCTTTGGAGCAGTAACAGTCTCATCTGCTTCTCTGCCCTCCTGGCACCTGCCGTGAGCCCGCTGGCTGTGAGACTAGTACCCCAGGAGCGTTCACTGGATGGACACTTAGCTCTGGCCCCCCCATGCAGTGGACCTGCTAGTCTAGGGTTGGATGTGTTTAGTACCATGTGGCAGGCTGAACCTTTACCCACGTCCTGCCACCCTCTGGGATTTCCTTCTCTACCCAGCTTCCCCTGCAGCTTTCAGGACAGCAGAGCCTGGGTCCTGGCCCCTCCCAAGAAAGACCTAGCCCGATTTTAAGGCCTTTTTTACCCCAGGGCTCTGAGGTCTAGCAGGGCTTGGAAGAGTCCCACCCTTTCCTTCTCCTGCCATGGGAGATCTGTGCACTTGGGGTGTGGCCACTACAACTTTAGATTTCTTAGGGCTATCAAGGAGCTGAATAGCTCATTTTCTACCAAGTGTAGCTGAAGGGGTAGACATTATGTGCCTCAGTATGAGGGAGGGTGGCGGGGCCACCAGCACCCTTAGACATTGTAACTGTCACTTTTCATCACTCCTGCCCAGCATCTTGTGACTAAAATGTTTGGAACGTGACAGTATCGCTGCCATTACTGTTTCATATTTGGAGAAACTGAGGCACTGGGAGGCGAGCTGAGTTAGCCGAGCAGTTAGTCTGCAGAAGGCTGGGTCCAGTTCAGGGTGGGCTGTGCCGTTCCCTGACTCTGAGGGAAGGAGGAAGGACCTGGGTTTTACTGCTTGCAAGTGGTGGTTCTCCCTGACCTGGGGGAGCAGGAAGGCAACACTCCGCCTCTTGTCTGGAATTAGGAGCCCATGGCTACATTTACAAGGATCTGGTATCTCCTGTGTTACAGGCATGTTGCAGGTTAATATGGTCATTGTGTAGACAGGCAGGCAGGCAGGCAGGCAGACTCTGAAAACAAATACACATAGGAGAGGTGCTCAGGAAGTGGACGGGAGCTGCATCTGGGCTGCCTGACAGCCGAAGCTTTTCGGTGAACTGGAGTTTAAACAGGACAGTAAATCCATTGGTCTGCTAAGGTGTGGATTCCCACAGTAACCCGAGAGGGGGAAGCCTTGTAAGGATGTTACCATGGTCAAAGGTTCAGATGTTACCTGGGCAGGCTGTTTCCAGGTTCTTGGCCTCTTACCCAACGAAAATAAGGGCTTACTCAGATTTGCAAAAGAAGTGAGGTGACATTATTCAGAGCCAAGCAATAAAGATGAATTATCTCTAATACAGATTAGAGGTAAACTATTGTAATTGGTGGGGACCTATGAGTGAGGGGACTCCCAGGCCCTGACTATTGTTTAGGGCTTTGTTTGATTGGATGCAAGAGGAGAAGTGGGGCCGGTGATGGTGGTTCTATCTCTTGATGATACCTGGGGCTATGCATTTCTTTTTCTTACTGTGCATGACCCTTCCTATGATGCCTCTGATTGTAATCAGAGGCATCAGGTGGTAAATAGGGGATTCACTTGGACAGAATTTTGCTTTATTGCACAGGCATCTAAAACCAATTCAGACTTGATTGGCACTTCTATTATTTATACCTGGGTGTGCTGGGAATACACTTGAAGAGAAACTGTCAAAATCTAATTGTTACTAGAAATGGGGATGTTTATACTATTGTTCAAAGATGGAAGTATGTGTAGCTTGATGTAGTTTTAGGGGAGGGTCAGGGTTTATGAAGATACTAGGTGTTGTGGAATATTATTTTAACTAGGCAAAGATGTATTGCATTTGTTTGTGTTGCAGAATATTACTATAACTGTGTAAGGGTCTGCTACATTTGCTTATGCTATATCTGTTTAGCAATATAAGGATGTGCATTTAATTATGTAAATATGTGTTCTATTTGGTTTACTTTGCTTGCCTAAGGTAACTGATTGGTCTGATAAAGAGCCAAATGGCCAATAGCTAGGCAGAAAAAGGATAGGTGGGGCTGGTGGACAGGGAGAATAAATAGGAGAAATCTAGGCTCCAGAGAAGAACAGGAGGAACAAGAGAAGAAGTAGGAGGAGAGAAAGAGAGAGACATGCCCAGGGCCAGAAGCCAGGCAGCTACCACCACCCAGACATAAAGACAACAGGAAAGTAAGATATGCGGAAAGAAGAAGATAAAAAGTAGCCGGGGTGGTGGTGCATGCCTTTGATCATAGCACTTGGGGGGCAGAGGCAGGTGGTTCTCTGTGATTTTGAGGCCAAAATAGTATACAGAGCAAGTTCCAGTCTCCAAAAAACAAACAAAAACAACAAAAACAAAAACAAAAAAGCTCTGAGGCAAAAACACAGATAAAAGATTAAGTTAAAAGAGCCGGGCTGAGCATTCATAACTAATAATAAGTCTCTGTGTCATAATTTGGGAGCTGGTTGGTCACCCAAAAGAAAAAAAGCCTGGTATAGCCAGGTGTATTTCTTGGAGGAGGATTGTGTGAGCACCATACCTGTAGGTGAAGGATAAGCTTCCAGATACACCACTGCAAGAGAAGAGCAGTTGCAAAGCCCAGAGCCAAATAGAACCCCAGGCTAAACTATCTCCTGTGCTTGCCCACCTCAGGTATGCTATACAATCTAAAACACAAACATTTTTATAAACTTCAAAACTTAACATTTAAGTGCCTTTTCATCACATACTATCAGCAAAGTCGAAAGACAGATGAGTCTCTTGGAGAAAATAGTCATGAATGCAAATCACACCCTTGAACTAAATCTCTCAATGTGTAAAAGAGTCCCTGCCAGTCAACAAAGGATCTTCCCCATTCCCATAGGGAAACTGATCAAAGAACTGGGACAGAAAAGAAAGTGAAGGATGTCTCTCATGGAAGGTTGTCCCACCTCTTATGAGGAACAGAAACTAGAGGACAGTGAGACATGATTCTCGCCTCCAGGGATCGCCAAAGAGTGCAAGGTTAAATGAGACATTCTGGTTTTGAGGTCGTGCAGCAGTCGACACTGTTGCAAATGCCAGCGCCACAGAAGTAGTACAGGTTTGTTCAGAGAGGGCGCAGGGACTCACACAGCCTTAAAAATACAGGCAGGTCTGTCCTACAGATAACCCTGTGTGTGTGTGAAGTGTGGAGCCGGGATGGTGCACGAGAGACACTGTAAGTACACACTGCGGTTCCTCTTAAGCAATGGCTTTTTTATCCTAAGAGCCTCACTGTGCAGCTGTGGAAGAGGATGAGGCCAGCGAGTATGCGCAGATGCATAAGGAAAGGAGGGGAGGAGAAAGAGAGAAGGGAGAGAAAAACAGATCAGGAACAAAGAAGAAACAAAAAAGATGGAGGGAAGGGGTTAGAAGCAAGAGTTGATCAGTGTTCATGCACTTGGGTATGGGTAATGATGCCCTGAGGAGACACTGGGCTGTGGTCACAGATGCATCTGGGAATCAGACCTCCACCCCACCCCAGTTGGGGAATCTTTTCCTCTAATGCTGTGCCTCAAGTGGATAGATAAGAGAAGAAGGCAGACACATGGGATATGTTTACTGTGTCAGTTCCCCCTCCCTTTGCTAGCCATAGTTTTTCCTTTTGCATGCTGAATCTTGAACCTGCCCTTGTGAAGATCAAGGGCAGTCGTCATGTGCCAGCAGGGTCTGATGCCTCCCAGTGGCAAGGATCCTTTACCCCAAATATTGAGAGAGGTGTTTTGGATTTTAGAATTCTCTAGCTTTGGCAATATTTGCTTACCCAGCATGAGATATCTCTATGATGCCAGGAGATGTTCTATCGACCCAGCTTCTTGTCCTAATGACAGAATTGCCCTCTGTTTGAGCCTCAATTTGTCATCTGTAGAGTGGGACATCTAGATCTAGTGTTGGGTGGTTCCTGACCCTGATTGTCCTCTCAGGGACTTTCCAACTCTCCCCAGTCCTCTGGGAGCCCCTCAAGACTACAGGTTTGTCTAACTCCAGTCCTGTTTGTTTCTCAAAACTTGGGATGGAAGAGTACCCCAAGGCCTGAAATAATCCAATCTTGGGTCTCCACTTCTCACTAATGATCTAGACCTCTTTTCCTCTGCTGGACAGAATTGCTTGAAAAAAAGAGTCTTCCGTTTTCCTGGATGTTTTTGTACATTGTGGGTGCTCCTGAGAAACTGGGGTGGCTCACTTGGAAAAACATGCCTTTTGGCTATCCTTTAGCAATAAAGGCTGTAGAGTAGAATTGAAAAACATTCTGGGGAGATAAAAGGGAAGCAGAAAAAGCATCTCCCATATTTACAGCCTTCACCCACGACTGCTGCTTTTGATTGCAGAAACGTGGAGGACATTTAATTTCCTGGCTACAGTTTCCCTGAACACCTGTCCTGAGTGCGTTCCTGGCACTTGGGAGGCAGATATGGGAAGCCCTTGAGTTCCAGGCTAATGTGGGCTACATAGAGACCCTGTTTTGATGATAATGATGATACCTTTAAATGCTCCATAGTGAGGTAATGTTTATGTTAATTATGGTAAATCTACCATATAAAATATCAAAATGATGACATTTGGTATAATTATGAAAATAGCTTTTGTAGAATAAGCCCTGAGGTGGGGAAAAGCTCACATTGCCTTTGATGGAAAGCAGAGGATGTAAAATCAAGACTATGAAAGCCATGGTGACAGGTGTGATTTAGATACCTAAACACAGAGCTTCTATATTTCTATATAGTTCATTATTTCTATAATGAACATAGAGGAAATACACCAAAGTGTATTCAAATGTTTGCTTCTGAAAATAGAGTTACACTAATTTAAGGCTATTTTAATTTTCTTATTTATGCCATTTTTTTCTCTTTTCCATAACCATACTTATTTGAGTAACATGTTTTTACAAGCCTGGTCACATTTTTCAAACCAGATTGTCAGACCAAATATTACTATATAGTTTTATCATCTGGTGATGCCTTAACCATGAACTCACACCAGGAGCTGCAGATGTGCACTGCATGACCTAAAGAAATTGGATAGATGAACTTGGCTTGGCTGCTCAAATTTCAGATTTTGTTTCTTATTTTCTTGAAAATGCATGCACACAGCAGTGATTGCCAACAATGGGTGTGCATCCCTTTGGCACACTTGGCAGTGCTGGGAGGAAGCTGCCCCACTGGTTGTCATGGTCCCGCAGTTGGCCATTCCCACTGTCCCCATTGTCTGCATGCAACTAGCTGGCGTAAGAGTGCAGAGTGAGAATCTGAAGATGCCAGACCCCAAATCCAGAACATCATGATCCTCATGATGCCATGGGGCAAAGCTCCATGCCTGACCTTGAGTCACAGGTTCTAGCCCCATTGCGGATGCACCATGAGCAAGGCACAGATGAATTACCGTTGGCCTGTGTGTAAACACTGCATGGGAATTATAACTGGGCTTTGTCTTTAGGCTTGGGTTCCATCCCCGAGGATGCTTCTGGATATACAAAAATCCCCTCACCTAGAGAACTTAGAAACCGAAACATCTCCGAGGATTCAAATCCCTCAAGGTGGATCTGAGATCCCTGCCCTCCCCTGCCCCTCAAAGCCAGGTTCAGGGCTGAACCACTGCACATGCAGCCCAACCCTAGATGTGACACAGTGGCAAAAGTCAGGGCAGAACACGTCTGTAAGCTCTTGGGAGCATGTGGCTGGACCTTTGCTTTCTGCGTTCAGGGCTCAAGGTTCATCGGGAGTTCTCTGGGGCAGACGTACAAGATATGTGATGCCTCCCAGGGAATTTTCTTTAAATGGGCAAAGAAGAAAAAGTGTGGGAGGATTTCCAGAGTCCCAGCAGGAGGAAGTGTACGAAGGATGCTGATCTGCTCTTGATTGGTTTGGGGTCCTCAAGCTGCCACATTGCTTTCCACCATTGATATCCACAGCCATGGGCCACCCACCTACCCTCAAGTGACATATGGCTCCTAGGGGGAGGAGTGGAGACAAAGTATACAAATACACAAGCATCTTATCATCTTGTGCTTGGCAGACCTTTCTGTTGCTCTATGTTCCCTTTCGCAAGTGTGGCCTAGACATGACCTGGGATGTCCTGGGGCATGCCGCAGACTTTCTTGAAACAAAGATGGACTCACAATGGTCTGTCTGGAATATGTATTGTGGTTATAAATTTCCAAGTGATAAAGCAAACAGTTGCTTAAAGTTAAAAACAAACAGGAAAATTGGGGGGGGGGCAGGGAAATTGACTGGAACATCTGACCATCTCCACTGGAGGAGCTTTCTTTCTTATGTCTTCATCCTCTAATACACATGGGATGGTGCTTTCGAGAATGCATGTGGGGTTCACAGTAGCTAACATGTGGGCAAACATTACATGAAGAGCAGGGTTCACGAATAGTCTCCATGCTCCGCCCCAGCCCTAGTAGCTAACGAGGACAGTGGAGTTCAAACTCCAAAGAACTTAAAAAAAAATTGATATGCATGTCTATGTGTTCTTGTGTGCACATGTATGGGAAGGGGCACACATGTATGTGCATACATATAGAAACCAGAAATCAACATTAGGTATTGTCATAGTTTGTTTTCCATGACCAAGGCAACTTGGAACGGAAAGGGTTAATTTGGCTTACCCTTCCACATCACCATCCACTATTGAGGCAAGTCAGCACAGAAACTCTGGGCAGGAACCTGGAGGCAGAACTGAAGCAGAGACCTTGGAGAAGCACTGCTTGCTGGCTTGCTCCCATGGGTCACTCAGCCTGCTTCCTTGGACAACCCAGAGCTACCTGCCCAGGGGTAGCACCACCTACAGTGGGTTGAGCCCTCACATGTCAATCATTAATCAAGAAAATGGCCCACAAATTGTCCTACAGGCCAGTCTGATGGAGGCAGTTCCTTTGTTGAGGTTCTTTTTCCCCAGATGGCTCCAGCTTGTGACAATGAATTAGATGAGTAAGTGGTTCTTAGCCTGTAGGTTGAGGCCCCCTTGGGAGGGGTCAAATGTTCCTTTCACAGGGTCTGCCTAAGACCATCGGAAAACACAGATATTTTTATTACAATTCATAAGAGTATGATTATTCAAAATTACAGTTATGAAGTAGCAATGAAAATATTTTTATGGTGGGGGGGGGTCACCACAACATGAGGAACTGTATTAAAGGGTCCGAGCCTTAGGCAGGGTGAGGACCACTGAACTAGGTGAACATGGGTGTTCTCTTTTACCTTCTTTTTCTTTTTTTAAATTTACTTATTTTGAGACACGGTTTCTTCTCCCAACCTGAAACTCACTGAATGAGCTAGAGTAGCTGGCATCAAGCTCCGGGGGATCCATCCCCATGTGTCCACCCCACTCTGCCCTGACCTCACAGAGCTGGGCACATTCATAGGTTTTAAGAGAATGGGTGGATCCTAACTCAGTCTCTCCAGCTTGAGTGGCAAGCACGTAGCCCCTGAGCTGTCTCCTGCTTCTGATGCTTTGTGTGACTTAGAGGACGCGTAAGGAGTAGAAATGTGGGTATGTTTGGATTGTGCTTTCTAGGGTTATTTTTAATTCAGTGTGAATGTCCTAAGGTCCAAGCCCCTGGAAGATCAGGGAGCAGGGAAAGTCACCATATGTCCAAGATGAGCCACTCAAGTCTCTAACACAGTATGGTCTCTGAAGGCTTCCTGTTTCCGTCCCTCCCCCAAATACTTACAGATCTCAGCTGTGTTTGGAGCCGAAGTCTGGAAAGGGGCTGGCACTAATCCTGTTCTGAGTGCTTCATCATTTTTCACCAAAGATCCCGTCTCCAAATACTGTTTACAGGGGGATTTCAACATAGGACTGTAGGAGATGCAAATATTCAGGTCATAGCATCAGGGTTGGGGCAAGGAGGAGAGAGGCTCAGGAAGTCTGCTCGGATATCAGCGCTGATGACCACAGTGGTGGGCTTTCTGCTTAGTGGTGACGTAGTCTTTCTCGTTCCTTTGTGAGGAAGCACGAACACTTCTGGTCTTGAACTTTCTTAGTTTGAAGCCTGACTGTCCATGTACACATGCAAATACATGTGCACACACAATACACACAGGGATAAAATGTGCCCAGACGAGGAGGTGTCCTCATGAGATGTCCATGTAAAGGACATTTTTCTAGGGGAGGAAGGATGGTTTGTGTCGAGGAGAGCACAGTACAGTTGGAAAATCAGCAGGCCAAAGGGAAACAGACCTAGCTTCAAATTTTAATTTAACCCTTCTGATTCTGTGCACTTAGGCAAGTTTTTTTCAGCTCTCTCTCTCTCCCTCCCCCCTTATCTCCCTCTCCATTCCCCATGCGTGTTTAGTATGTACATTTATACAGACACGTGTTACAGCTGTGTGTCTTCCTCTATCAGTCTCAGCCTTATTGCTTTGAGACAGGGTCTCTCACTGACACTGTTGAGACTAGGCTGGCTGGCAAGCCCCAGGGCCCACCCGTCTCCACTCCCCAGCATTCTGGTTACAGACATATACAGTCATGCCTGCCTTGCATGGCTGCTGAGGATTCTAAACCAGGGCTTCATGCTTACCCAGAAGTTCCCTTACCCAGAGCCATCTGCCCAGTTCCATGCCTGTTTGGTTGTTTGCTTGGTTGGTTTTTGTGTTGTTTTGTTTTAGCTTTAATACAACAAAGGTATCTCCTTCTCAGCTTTCTAGAATAATTAAAGATAATGAGGCACGCATTAAACGATGGCCACCACACTGGGCGCTGGCTGTCCTAGGCTCTGCCAGATGCCTACTGTATGAGGCAGCTTTCCATCATGTACAGAATACCTGAGAAGAACAGGGCTCTCAGTTTCAGAGTTTTCTGTTCATGGTCCATCAGTTTGTTCAGCCGTGGTGTTGGCAGAGCGCCATGGTGGGAAAAGAGACCAGGGTCCCATATTCCCTTCAGTGCCCATGGCCTACAGACCTCCCATGAGAACTCCCCACCCCCTGTCAGTGCCAGGCAGGGGACTCAGAGCCTAGCACACGAGGCTTAACAGGACCTTCTGACCCCAGGTCCAAACCTTCAGACTTAATCACAAGTTTCAGTGTTTTGTTACCTCTTGCCACACTGTGACTTCCTTAAAAACCTCCTGAACCAACTCTCCCTTTATTTAGGTCTCATGCTGAGCACTAAGAGCTACTGAATTGCTAGTTTGATATGCTTATTTTGGCTTTTTTGTAAAAGACAAGGGTTCACAGTCATGCCTGGCTCATGTGCTTGCTCTCTCTCCCTCTCTCTAATAACTCCTGAATTACTGTATTACTCTTAAAGCAGCAGTTTCTGTGTTAGAGAAACGGTTTCTGGTGTCACCTCCATGCTCACACCCCGATTGGCAGCCCTGTGCAGGGGGGCCCTGCACCCCCCAAGCATTGGCAGTGGGTTTTCCTGCCAACACTGCACATCTAGCCGGAACCTCAGCGAGGTCACTTTGACATTCTCCAAGACAATTTCCTTTGAAACGAAGTCTTTCTTTTCCTGAATCCTCATGGGGCCTGTAGCCAAAAAAAAAGTAAGGAAAACATCATTGGGAGTTCTTCCCGGGAACAAGTGGCTTCTGCGGGGGTGATTTCTGCTTCTTTTTTGAAATTATGTTTTCTGTGTTTAGTGTGTGTTTGCGTGTGTGCCACAGCATGGGTGTGGAGGTCAGAGGCCAGCTTATGGGAGTCAGTTCTCTCCTTCCGTATGGTTGGGCTTGAAGGCAAGTCACTTCACCCCCAGTGCCATATTTCTGGCCTGGGTTTTCTTTCTGCAAAGAGTCTCATTTGCCTGAACTGCTCATAAAGCAAATCCAAGGCCCGCCCTAGCATGAGACTTGTGTATCAACAGCCCTGTGAAGGAAGAGTTAGGCAATCAAAGCAGGGCAGGGGTAGACCTGCCTGTCACGAGCTCTCCCAGGTACTCTGAGTTGCCACTCACGCCCACTCTCCCACCCTGCTTAGGCTAGAAAGTCTAAGCATCCACGGTGAAGACAGCATCCTCACATGTTCTGGCTGTGGTTTGTCAGAACCAAGTGACTACTGTACAATGGTTGGAGCACATCTCAGGGTGTCTGGAGGTTCTGACCTTGTTCTTAGAGCCTGTCTTTCTAGAACTTTTGCATTGTGATAGCAGAAGTTCAGGGACCTGAAGAGTTCTCCAGGGCTCTCTGAGCTGTAAGAAACCACCTCATGCAAAGGGCTCCTCATGGATGGAGATGCTTCACAAGGGAATCAGGGCAGCAGTGGACAGCCTCAGGCCGGGCTGGAACCAGAGACAGCTCTCCAGTGTAGATCAACCCAGGACCTTCTGTATGCTAAGCAAGCCCTCTGGGTTCTAACTGGTTGCACTCCTAACCCCCAGTGACTTCCTGCGTGTCTAATTTCCTCTCTGCTCTCAGGCCATATGCCCCAGAATCCAGTGACCTGGTGTCACAAACTGGTCAACGACTTTCAAGTCTTCTGCCCCCAGGAGACCAAAATGCTTTCTAGTAAGCCCATACCCACAAGCCCAGGGAAGAGGCTGCACACGCTAGTCCTCGCTCCCCTTCTTTGCTCGTAGCCTGGCCATCTCTGCACAGTACATAGGTATGGGGGAGCTTCCGCCCCAGCACTCTGCAGTGTGCAAGCTCTCTCTGCATGAACACAGGTCTCCCTAGGCCCTGCCTGACTTGCATGCTGCCCGACTTTGCAGCCTGAGTTGCCACTGGCCCTGTCTAGGACCTCTGTAGCCTCCTTCAGCAGCTTGGGCCCCTACTGTGATGCTGTGACCTCTTCCCAGAGTCTTAGTCCCTCCTCTCCTCCCCTCACTCACGGTCTGCCATTCACAGTCACACACAGTATTTGTCACGGATATACTTTGCCAGTGTCTCTAGGAGTCTTTGGATTTTACGCTCCACTCCCTTCAATTGTTCCCTCTACAGGGACTGTGTCATGTCTGCTTAGCCACCAGGCACATAGTAGGTGCTCCTTAGTTGGTGGTAGAACTAATGTTGGGGCCCTCTGGGACCCCCTGTGTCATCTCTACTATAAAATGTCAGGCCACTACCCTCGTTAAAACCACATTGTTCCCCCCACTGTGAATCGGACCCTAAACAATACGGTACTGTTCAGCCAGGTGTAGTGGCACTTGCCTTTAATCCCAGCACTCAGGAAGCAGGAGCAAATGATCTCTGTGACTTTGAGGCTAGCCTGGTCTATATAGAGAGTTCGGTGGTTCAGCCCGACCTCTTCTTCCCCCAGTTCCTGGCTCACTGTTAGCTATGGCTGCCTCCCAGCTAAATGGCTCACACCTGCATCCTTGCTCAAGAAGGACTCTGGCAGAGAAGCCAGGCCAGGTCCCTATGTCTCCCCAGGCTGTGCCACCTCTTCCCAGAAACCAAGACCTTTCAAAGCACTGACTTCTCCATCTCACCTGTGTTTCTAGATCTTTCTGCTTCCGTTTCTAGTTCAAATTACTGTCATCTCTTAGCTAGGCAGTGAGCCCAGGCTTTATGTCTCTGCTTTGGTCATACAGTGACTTTCTCCTCAGCCGATATCTGCCAGTGTCCAGTACCTCCACAGGGTAGCCTTTAGCTTGGCCTCATGTGCCAGTAGTGGGTGCCCCCGCCCCGCACCTTAGCCACATTTCTGTAACACAGGGGTAGCCGTTCAAGTGTTCTCTGTAGTCGCTGTCCCGCCTTTGTCTTGGGAAGTCTTCCATATCCGTCCCGTGATGGTTATTCTTGGTTGTCAACTTGACCACATCTAGAATGAACTACACTTCAGAAATGGGGGGGCACACCTGTGAGAGATCTTCTGCTTGGTTTGAAGTGGGTGCATCTCCTTCTAGTTCAGACCTTTGGGGTGGGAAGACACACCTTTGATCTGGATCTCGAGGTGGGAAGACACTCGCCTTTAATCCAGATCTTGAGGCGAGGAGACACACCTCTAATCTGGGCCACACCCTCTGCTGGAAGCTTCTCTAAGGGCACGGAAGAAGGAAGCTCTTGCTCTTTGCCTCTTGCCCTCGCCTTGCTGGCGCAGCCATTCCTTCACTGGCATTGGAGCCTGCTTCTTCGAGATTCCAGCAGATACAGCAGAGATTCTTGAACTTTGCATTCACAGCTGGCCAGCTGGCCTTTGTTGGATTAGTTGGACGGCAGCCTGTTAAGTCAGTCCAGCAAATACCCTTTTTAAATATGTATAGAAAGATTCCACGAATTCTGTGACTCTAGAGAACCCTGACTAATACACATCCCGACCTTCTGTGCTCATTTCTCTGCTTTAGTTGTGGCTTTAGTGTTCCCATGGGAACACTAGGATTCCTCCCCAACGCATCTGCCTCACCCGTCTCTGGTCTCAGCCCACTGATGCTTTGTTTTGTTGAAGGGATGTGCCCAGGATGCCAGTCCCATCATCCAGCTCTCCTACTGAGTCCTTCACCTTCTGCTGTATCCCACAACCTCAGTCCCAGGCCTCCCCAAACCCACAACCCAAGACACACTCTATTCATGTTCTATATTGCCTTGGGCCCCCAGATGTTAGAATGAGTTCAGGGCTGGGGCATCTCCTGCATAAACCTGCTCACTCTTTAATACAAAGCTAGAGATGGAACCCAAGAGCCTCACGGATGCTAGGCAGGTGCTCATTCACTGAACCACAAGCTCCTGTCCCTAGGTCAGCCATTGTGCCTCAAAGATCTCACTGTCCTATCCTGTCCCAGAGAACAGCCCCGCCACCCACATCCAAGTCCAGTCCAAGCCTGAAACAGTTGCTCATAAATAGCAGTAATTATTTGAACAATGAGAGATGGGTCTCTTGGCCATTCCCATGTTCCTTTCCTTTTGTTCCTCCAGTAAAGAAAATCTTGGCAGTGGAGCCTTGGGGAGATGGCAGTTGGAGAGTAACAGGGAAAAAACTGTGTGGAGCATGGGTAAGTGGGCTGGAACTGGAAGCTGGCGGGGCTGTAGGTGGGGGAGGGAAAGCACCCGCGAGCAGTGGGTGAGCCTGTGGGCCTGAGATGCAGGTGTGCAAGTACAGGCAGTGTGGAGGCTGAGGGTGGCCTGGCTGTAGGCGTCTGTCACTCTCTTGGGGCTCTGCTGAAGCCTTGACTTGAGGACTCTATGTCTCTCCACTGCAAGGTGGGGTGAGAATGGCTGAGGGTCAGGCAGGACCACAGGTCACTGGACACCTCAGCTAGGTGGTAGTATAAGTGATATCCAGGGGCCAGCAGAGTCAGAGGGCCGAGTCCTTATTTCCAGGTGAGAAAAGAACAGAGCTGGAAGACACATGACAAGTTATGGGCCGCTATGAGACTCGGGTGGCCCACAGCCCCCGCTGGGAGTCTGTCCCAGCGGTACCTACATTTCCCTAATGTTTGACCTAATACCATGAACAGACTAGGGACTTCCCTGTTGTTGGATTTTCTTTTACTCTGGCCCCACATTGGACCACCAAAATGTTGTTGGTTGTTTTTCACTCATTACTCTTTTAGGGGGCCCACCACTCAGCTCCCAAATCATGAGATGGAGGCTTATTATTTCTTATGAATGCCCAGCCTTAGCTTTGCTTCTTTCTAGCCAGCTTTTCTTAACTTAAATGATCCCATCTACCTTTTGCCTCTGGGCTTTTTCCTTTTCTTACATCTGCAATCTTCCTTTCACTCTTACTCTGTAGCTGACTGGGTGGTTGGCCCATCCTTTCCTCGATCCTTCTTTTCTCTTGCTCCCAGATTTCTCCTCTTTATTTTATTCTCTCTGCCTGCCAGCCCTGCCTGTCCTTTCTCCTGCCTCACTATTGGCAGTTCAGTGCTTTATTAGACCATCAGGTGCTTTGGACAGGCAAAGTAACACAGCTTCACAGAGTTAAACAAATGCAGCACATCTTTGCACCATTAAATAAATGCGCCACAGCGTAAACAAATGCAACACACCTTAAAATAATATTCCACAACACTTCCAGTCACAGAGCTGCCACCTGTGGGCTTCCCAGCAAGCTCCGAGGTGACTGCTGTGGTGACAGGAAGGCATACAGGCAGGCGAGCCTGTGACAAGCTGTCTCCTTTCTTTATAAGTGGATTCTGTGATGTGTTTTGTAACCTAAGTACAAGCATGTACTACAATGTTCTCATGGGTGGTCTTCGGTGACATCCAGCCAACAGCTATTTAAGTCACATTTCCAGACATGCTTTTAAATTGGACTGCATCTATTATTTTTATTGTGTCAATTATGTGACCACAGTAAACATCCAAACCAGCGCTGAGGTCATTACCAGATTCCTGTGTTTGTTTCTTCTTCGAGACTGAGCCAGGGCCTCACACATGCTGGACAAATACTCTACTACTGAGCCTTTAAAATTTAATTTACTAATTAATTTAATTCAATTAATTAATTAATTAATTTACTAATTAATGGATGTGTTTGTGGTGACTTGGCACATGCCCGTTTGCAGTGTGGGTTTCTGTGGTGCAGAGTCCCGGGCATGGCTTTTAGAGAAGCACTGATCTTTAGCTGCTCATAGAGCTAGAGTCAAGGTGGTGACTAGGGCCAGGTTCCCCTGAGTTGGGGGTGCGGGCTTCCTTCTAAGGGCATGGCTGATAAGGTGGTCAGCGGGACATTGTTCTGGTGGATTATTGAAGGGCCTCAGTTCTTTTGTGGAGATTAGCAGGGCAGGCTCTGAGGTCCTGGTCTCGGCCACAGCTACCATCGTCAAAGCCAGCAAGGAAGAAATGCACACATGATGTAAGTGTACAAGTGACATCTTGCCTCCTTTGTCATGTCTTGATTGTCAGATATGTGTCTGGCTCACTAATAGAAAGGGATCCCATGGTGTGGGCTTGGGTTCGAGGCATCAGGGGCCGTGTGTAACAGTGCCACACTAAAATTGGAGATCAGCCTCCAATCTGCTGGTCTCAGCATCACCCTTTTGGGTCTCCCATGCTCCACCACCCTTCCCAAGCACTTCTGAAGAGGCCTCTAGAGGATTTACCCGCTAGCCATGTCTTCAGTCTGTTTCCAACTTTCAATAAGCTGCAGGACCAGCTTTCCATGCTGTTTGCCTTCCGTATGACTAATGATGCTTTCAAGTAGCATAACTTCCTGTTTTGTGAGCTTTATGTATTATAAAAGACAGGGCTCACCCTTTCCCTAGGGATAATTTTAGAGAAAAATAAATCTTTGCCTTTACATGTCAGGTGTTGGAGTTGCAGGGTTGGGGAACACACTCTAGCCCCCCCCCAGCCTTTGGGAAGCTTGCAGCCTAGAAGAAAGGAGAGGTACCCCACAATAAAGAGGCAGGCACAAATGGAAAGAAGCACAGTGGTGGTGCAGAAGCTTCCGGAAGGTGGTCCTGGTCTGCAGTTTGACAAAGGCTAACATCTACACATCTCTTGGGCAGAGCTCAGAAGAAGTAGGTGTGGTCAGACTTTAGAGTCTCTGTTCCTAACAAGCCAAGGTGATGCTGGTCTGTGGATCATGCTCAGAACATGTGCATGCATGCATGTGCGTGCATGCACACACATACCCTAGCTGTTGTTTCCAGAAAGCTGGATGCCAAATGTAAGTGGAGCCAGCATACACCACCACAAGGGCAGCAGTCCTGGTATCTTAGATGGATTTGAAAGGCTCTGAGGGGTAATTCCACAAGACTCCAGCATTAGCTCCTGCACCATTGAGGGGCACATATATCAGCATGTCTCAACAGCCATGCCACCGTCCCCATGGAGGGAGCTACTGAAGGGAGTAGGTAGTAAAACCTGAAGACTTCTGCTTGTGCTGGGCACCACAGAGCTCTGGGAAAGAGGGACGTCTTACCTTTCACTGTGTAGAAGTGACCAGGCTGTAGGGGAAAGAAGAGCAGGAGGCCTGAGGGCTACAGCCTCTTCCCTGGGCTGTGGCTGTGAGCTTGCTAGAGAGCGGTTTAGTCTCCTTTAGAACGGAAGGCTCGAAAGCTGTTGATCCCTTCGTCACAAGGTCACAAACTGGGGCATACAGTCTGAGAGCAGTGGGAGTTAGATACTCAGGAAGTTATTGGGTCCCCAAGGGGCTGATGTCATTGACTGGCTGGCTGGGCCATGGTATGCTGCTGTCCCCTGAGGAAAGCATGGGATGTGCCTGAGAACTGACCCGCAAAAGCTGGATGAGTGTTCTTCCTCAGGCTTTAATGTCCCTGAGCTCCAGGTCTACAGCCCACTCGAGTCTCCAGATAGAAGCCCTGCAGTGTGCTGCCTCCCTGCAGGCCAGGGTGGCTGCTTCGTGACAGTGGCCATCACTGTAGAGATAGTGGCATCTTGGATTGGTGGAGGCCCAGGCACTGAGACCTCCATCTCAGCAGTCCCAAGTGGATGGATGATGGCTGCTTCTCTGTAAAGGAGTACTGAGCTCTGTGCCCTGGGAGAGGGCGTGTCTTCATGTTCATTTCTCCTCACCTGGTCTCATCGTGACCTCTTCTCCTGCTGAGCCATTTCTGCAGGACCCAGGCCACAGCCACAGCCCATCCGCAAACGTGTCTGCACTCTCTCTTCCCCCACTTTTGTTAACGGTGCTCTTGACACTAGTGCTGTGAAGTGGGGCTCACTGAGCAGAGAGGCTGGGGCTAGGAGCAAGAGGGTCCCATCCGAGGACAAGCTGCAGACTGGAAGTAAGGGCAGTTAAGGGTCAGGCAGCCCCAGGCCTGAAGAGGAGGGCGAGGGGCTGAACCATGGTAGTTCGTCAGGCCTGGTACCTCAGCATACCCTCTGAATTGTTGTGTGTTACTGTGACCAAATACCTTACAAAGTAACTGGAGAGGGGAAAGATGTCTCCACTCTCCAGTTTGAGGACATTTTTGTCTGTCATAGCAGGGAAGTGCCTCCATTGTGGGTGGTGCGGGAGGAAGCCTTGGCAGCAGGAACTGTGGCTATTTCCTCATGTCATGGCAGGCCAGGAAGCAGAGCGGTCTAAAGAACCAAGGACTAACCTTCAAAGATCCATCCTCATTGGCCTATTTCTTTTATCTAAGCCCTTCCCCATCAGGTTCCACAGCCCTCCCCAAATAATAGCACTCTGAAAATAATGGGAAGAAAGCATTCCAGTTCCGAACCTATGGTGTCACTCCAGATTCAGACGGTCACCTTCCACTCTGGCCACCCAGAGAACCATGGCCAACACATCATGCAGAATGCATTCAGTTCAACTTCGAGTCCCCCAGATCTCAACACTGTTCAAAATTTTGAAATTCAGGAGCCTGGAGAGGTTGCTCAGTGGTAGCCTTCTCTTGCCGGGGATCCAGATCTGAGTCCCAGCACCCACATGGCAGTTCACAACTGTCTGCAAGTCCAGTTCCGGGGATCCGGTGACTTCTTTTGGTCTCTGTGAGTGATTGCACGTGGTTCGAATACATACCTATAGGCAAAACACCTGTCTACATAAAATAAAAATAAATAAATCTTTAAAAATATTCAAAATTGGGGCTGGAGAGATGGCTCAGCGGTTAAGAGCACTATCTGCTGCTCTTCCAGAGGGCCTGGGTTCTGTTCCCAGCACCCATATGGCAGCTAACAGCTGTCTCTGATTCCACACACAGACATACAGGGAAAATACCAGTGCAAATAAAATAAAAATAATTTTAAAAAAATATTCAAAATTTACAAAATCTGTTCTAAGACTTAAGGACTTAGCTGTGAGACCCAGTAAGATAAAACACAGTAAGATAAGTGGGCATAAAGCAATCATTCCCACTCCAAAAGACAGGCCCTGAGTGTAGCCAGGAAAGATTGGATCCATGCAAAACTGAAGTCCAGCAAACACGAAGTCTTGTGGGGTGCATGGTATTGTGATGGGCAGCCCTACCCCTCCAGTCCTGCCACTTGCAGTACATGCACCCTGTAGTTGAGTTCCCAGTAGAGTCCTTGTTCCCATCTGGAACCTTCTGAGCATCCAGCTTTCCTGTTTGCACTCTGAAATCTCACAAATGTCACCCCAGAGCTGCCAGCATTCTGGGGCCTCGCTTAGGCCACACCAGACTCTTCCGCATTTCTCCTGCAAGCCTATTAATCCAGAGCCCTGAGAACTGCATAATGAAGTTTAGTTGCAGCAACAACCCCACTCCTGATAGCGGTTTTCTGTACTGGTCATTTTTGTGTTATGGCAAAAACACCTCACAGAAACTACTTAAGGGGGGCAGGGTTTACTTTGGCTCTTAGTTTGAGCAGATTTTAGCGTACAATAAACAGAAATTCCCGGAAGAGTGGCACTGTGGGCAGGGCTTCTGCCCTTCTTCAATGCTGTGTTGACTCTTCTGGGGATTTCCCACCTCATAGACGACTTAGAGTCAGTTTGTATAAACTTCACACTGCAGCTTGCTATAATTTCGACTGGGGTTTTGTTATGTCTGTAGATGTATTGGGAACTACTGGTATTCTAAGACAGCTGTGGCTTCTCCCTTGCAAATGTGGAGCTGCATTGGTTAGGACTGGAGTTGCCTTTCAAAGCGGCTATGCTCCTCCTAACAGTTCTCCTTATGCAAAGGGAACGGGGAGGTGGGGAGGTTATGGTCTTGCTGTGGGCCCCAAACTGGGCAATCCTTCTGTATTACCTGGGTGTAGTGTCATAATTCCTGTCAGATATTCACGGGATCCTGAGGTGAATTTTCTTTCTGCTAAGCCCCAAGCCAGGAGCTAGTGCTACACAGGTGACCTGGTACCGCTGTTCCTCACCCTGTCGGAGCTTACTGTGTAGGAGGCAGAGAGCCATGAATGACCTGGCCCACAGGTGGAGGATGTGGGGCATTTGGACTAGGGCCTGGAAGTCTGCCTGTAGGTGGCACTGTTGAACTGTAGGTGGGTTGATAGGGACCAGGTGGAGAAGGGTTCAGGGACCCCAAGCAGAGCCCCAAGCAGAACCCTTGGGATGGTTAGGAGCTCAGAGCTTTCCAGAGACTCAGGGGTATATGTGACCAGAGCATGGGAGGGAAGATAGACAAGATGAAGTCATTGCGTCTTTGAGGAAGGCTGTAGACTTGGCTCTCTGCATGGCCTTGTGGGATTGAAGACACAAGGGAAGGCATGGAGAAAGTGAACAAAGTACATGCTAGATGTTTCATGGGATGCTGGTGCCTGTGACCTCAGCAGTCCCCATTGCTACCCAGTGGTGACCACCGTCCTAGTCGCCATCCAACACACATGAAGACAGAGGCTCAGAGGTGCTGGTCGACAACAGAACCAGGCTTCGCTCCTGTACCTGGTCAGAACCCTGGCTCAGCACCCACAGCACCAGCTGCAGCCCCTGCCGCTGCTCTCACCCCTCCCTTCCCAGGTGTGAGGTGGCCTTCAGGGCCAGTGCAGCCTGGCTCCCTCCAGTCCATTCTTTTGGCCCATCTCGGTGGCATCCTTGCTTAGGACCGCAGAGGGAAGTGTGGGGTCTGGTAGTTGGATTCCATTAAGCCTAATTAAGATGCAGACTTGTACAGTGAACGAAGGAAGCAATTTGGAGGCAATTTGACCAGGCCAGGTCTCTGATCAGCTTCTCTTCTCTGTGGGGAGGTTGGGAAATGAGTGTACTGCCCACCACAGACCACATCTGGGCTGTCCCTGGGGAGGAACGCTTCACATCAGAGGAGGACACAGTATGCAGAAACAGCCGGTTCACATTCCTGGGGTGAGACTCACCCAGCTCTGGCCTCCTCATACCTGCAGGGTGGTTGGCAGCTTTGGAACCAGATGTCCTGGACTCGAGTCCCAGCCACACCACATTCTATCTGTGCCTCGTCAGGCAAGTGTGTGAACTTCTCTGGGCCTTGGTTTCCTTCTCTGTGAAATGAGATAATGCATCCCTAGAGGACAGCAGTGGAGGTGAAATGCCATTATGCATGTAAAACACTTAGCAGCGATCTGGTGTGTGCTTAGGGATCATTGTGCTTAGGGATCATTGTGCTTAGGGATCATTGCCCAGCTCTGTCAGGCCCCAGCATTCCCTGACACTGGTGCTATTTTCCAGCCCCAGGCTATTAGGTCTCCCCTGGGGTTTGTCATTTGGAGTTTGTCATGGTAGCCCTGTCCCTGTGGTGTGCCTGACTGTGTCTCTAGGAATGTCTGGAGGTGACTTTGTATTGCCACCTTTGGATAGTGGTTTCTCACAGTTTTGACTGCCAAGCTGGCCCTCTGGCCATAGCCGCTTCCAGAGCCTGACTTACCTCTTTTTCCTGCCACAGTGGCCGTTTTTTGTTTCTGAGTCAATCACTGGACTGGCATTGTTGTTATCATAGCCAGTATTTGCGGCGTATTCCCTGTGCCCAGTACTTTACCTGTGACGTCACTTCATCCTCATGGTTTGGAGTCACTAAGGCTCAGAGGGGTAGAGTCACTTGCCCAGAGCCACACAGGTGGGGAGATGCCAAGTTGAAACTTGCACCATGCTTGTTTGAGTCCCAGACACATTTTTAAGCCTTCCATTCAACATGCTTTCTGGGTTCCTGGGAGCCTATTGCTCCACAGCAGCTTTCCAGAAACTCTATCTCTGGAGGTCCTGTGTCCAGGAGCATGGCCAAGCAGAAGTCTGCAGATGGGGCTAGAAGGGGTTGAAATGCCACAGAGGGGAGCCTGGGGGCAGAGGGTCTGTGGGAGTGCTGAGTGACCTTTGTCCTCCCAGGGAGGATCCAAGAAAGAAAGAGACCAACAGAGCTCCCTTGGCCTCAGTGTTGAGGGTAGGAGGGACTCTGGAAGGTTTGCAAAGGGAAGAATGTCACCGGGGTGGGCAGGGCTAAGATGTTCAGTCATGTGGCAGTTTAGTGATGGGCCTCAGGATGGCTGGGGGTGACAGGGGAGATAGTTGAAGTAGACGGGGGCCAGATTGGCCTGGGCAGAGGGTAACTTCAGGCAGAACTTGTTGGAGGGTTAGGGTGGTGAGTTCTAGAATCGCAAAGGCCTGAATCCAGCTCTGTGTTCCTCCACTTTCTTGCTACATGACCTTGGACAAAACCTTTTACCTTCCTGAACCTTGTTTCTTCATCAACAGACTATCTGTGGGTTAACTGAGAGGCCCTCTCTCCTGGGATGGTTGGAAAGATATGTGGGGAAATATTAGCCAATCTCTGTGCAAAGGTACCCCCCCAAGTCACACAGTTTGTCCTTCCCCTAACTTTGAAGACATGGGAAGCAACTGCAAGCTCTACAGAAGAAGCATTCTGCACTAAAATAGAAAAACAACTTTCAAACCTGTTGAGAGCCACCAAAACAGAACAAAACGAAACAAAATACTAGTAACAAAACAACACTCAGATAAAACAGGCTGAATAACCGACTCTCTGATTTAGATGGTATTACAAAGCTATAGCAGTCAAAACAGCATGGCAGGCAGGGTGGTGGCTGCCTTTAATCCCAGCACTTGGGAGGCAGAGGCAGATGAATTTGAGGCCAGCCTGATCTACATGGTGAGGTCAGGACAGCCAGGGCTACAAAGAGAAATCTTGTCACAAAGAAGCAAAGCAAAACAAAACAAAACAAAACAATCAAGCAAACAAAAACAAAAACAGCATGGCATGTACATAAGAACAGAAATGTAGATCGATGGGATGGAATAGAGAGTAGACGTCTACTCCCACATACATGTTCAACTGATTTTTCACTGTGTCATTATGAAGAGTGGATAGTTTTGTCTGTAACGGGCTCTGAGAGACTTGATTTCCACATGCAAGTGGATGGGCTTGGCTCTCAACTCACCCACACAGGGAAACCACTGCAATCTCCCCAAAGAGAGAGTAGGGGAAGTCCCTTAATGTGGGCCTTTGCCATGGCTCAGGCTACAGCCAGTCGGTCAGTGGGTCAGTTTCCAGGCTCATATCCAGCTAAAGCTGTGTGTAGCATGGGAAGCAGTCGCCAAGGCAAAAGGGGAACATGGGAGATGCAAAATAGTAAGAGCAGCCCTCATCTGATGAAGGGTAATACCCAAAATATACAAAGAAGCTTGTAGCACAATAGCAGAGCCAGGCATGGTGGCAAACACCTTTAGTCCCAGCACCGGGGAAGCAGAGCAGGCAGATCTCTGTTAGTTAGAGGCCAGCCTGGTCTACATAGCAAGGTCCAGGTCACCTAAGGGTACATAGAGAGACCTATCTCAAAAAAAGGAAGCAGGGAATGGACAAAGAACCTGGGCATAAATTTCTTCAAAGGAGATGTGTCGCAGCTGACAGGCTTTTGGAGAAAGAAATAAAAAACATTCAACACCCCTCATCAATGGAGAACACAAATTAAAGTCCATGACAAAATGTTCCCTCCTATCTATGGCTGTTACCCAAAAGTCAAGGAACAGCAGTTCCACAAATGTTGGGAGCAATGTAGAAGAAGGTTTGAGAAGTAAATAGGCACAGCCATTATGGAAGATGTGTGCAATAAAGCAATGCAGGATGACACTCATCTGAAGTCCCAGGTACTGGAGGCATCAAGGCAGAAGGCTCACTCGAACCCATGAGTTCAAAGCCATCCTGGGCAACAGAGAGATACCCCACCTCTTATAAAAATATATAAAAGCATGGTGGCGCACACCTTTAGTCCCAGCACTGGGGAGGCCAGGGCAGGTGGATCTCTCGCATCCTCTGCAAGAGCAGAGCACTCTGAGTTGATGAGCCAACAACTCTAGCTCCCCTCTTTATTCCTGAGATAAGCTCAGCAGCCTCAAACTCATTGTGTAGTCCAGGCTGGCTTCGAAACCCTGATCCTCCTGCTTTGGATCCCTTTAACTTTCACATAGATTTTCTTGTGTGCATCTGGATTTACAACATAACTTTACAGGATGTGTGTAGACAGTAACGTGGTTACTGTAGTGACAGAGATTGATATATTCATCATTCCATAGTTACATCTTTTTCTGACAAGAGCAGCTGAAGGCCACTTACAGAACAAAAGTCCCTAATCCAGCGTGCCTTTACGTCATGCTGGAGAGAAAGACACTGGCTTTGCTCACCTATCTGTGTGCAGAGGATGTGAGTTTGGTTCCCAGAACCCATATCGGGCAGCACACAGCCACTTGTAATCCCAGCTCTAGGACATGTAATTTCTTCTTTGAACATCTGCAGACACTGCACTCTGGTGCATGGCTGCATTTACACACACACACACACGCACACTTAAAAAAATAAAATCTTTTTTAAAAGATGCAAAGAAAGAGACATGGACATCACCACAGTCCGTCTGGTTCAGGTCCTGATAGCTATTGGGAAAGGCGGATGCCGTGTCACCCAGAGCCTGGCCACAGTAAAGGAGAAGCCTTCTCACCGAGAAGGTGTGCTCCCACGCTGTGGATTATTTGCAAGAGCAGGAAGAAGCGTTGACAGCGTGTCTGACAAGCTTGTCCTGACTTTCACACATCTTTTCCTGTCTGTTCTGCTACTTCCTTAACCTGTTCCCTTAAATCGATTTTAAATTGTTAAACCAATTTTAAGTTAACTTGCTCCATTTTCTCTCTTAGATTTTTTCCCTCTAACATACTGTAGAAAGTTTTGGGGGGAAGCACTTGAAATATTTCCACCGAAACAAAGCCACTGCTAATATTTTAGAGGATGTTTTGTAGCCTTTCTGCAAGCAGGCACACCCGTGCAAGTGCACAGAAATATGCATGTTGTCTTCCTGTCATGACAGAATGCCTGGCGAGCAATTTGAGAGGTTCACTTGACTTACAGTGAAGTGACTTACAGCTGTTCGTCATGGGGACGCTATGTCAGGGAAGCCTGCTTGGTCACATCACAGTTACTTCCGGGGACAGAAGAGGTGAATACTGGTGCTCAGCTCACTTTTATTCAGACTGAGACCTTGGTCCATAGCCCGGCCCCACCTACATTCAGACTGAGTCCTCCTAACTGAACCTAATCTAATCCCGCACAGGCTTGTCTCCTAGGTGACTACTGTCAGGAACACCTTCCTGTGTCACCAGAGAAGCCACACACACCCTCACAGTTGTGTGCTGTTCCCATTCTGCTCTTCATCCAGCCCCAGGACGGCTGCTGTCATTACTGTTTCCAGGAGTCTGTAAGCAACTCCAAAATATGAAGCTTTTCTCAAAAGCTAGAACCCTGTTCTCACCTTGCAGTGACAGGGTTGGCCCATTTGAGTATTGAATAAAAACTGTCTTCTGCCTGCAGGCACAGTGCATGGGAGACATACAGACATATGACATATAACAGTCTCTGCCCACAGGCATAGTGCATGGGAGACATACAGACATATGACATATAACAGTCTCTGCCCACAGGCACAGTGCATGGGAGACATACAGACATATGACATATAACAGTCTCTGCCCACAGGCACAGTACATGGGAGACATACAGACATATGACATATAACAGTCTCTGCCCACAGGCACAGTACATGGGAGACATACAGACATATGACATATAACAGTCTCTGCCCACAGGCATAGTGCATGGGAGACATACAGACATATGACATACAACAGTCTCTGCCCACAGGCATAGTGCATGGGAGACATACAGACATATGACATACAACAGTCTCTGCCTTATAGGCATAAAGTGTATGGGAGCCATATGGCAGTCTCTGCATACAGGTATAGTGCACAGAAGACATACAGACATATGACATATATCAGTCTCTGCCTACAGCTATAAAGTGTATGGGAGACATATGTTAATCTCAGATTTAGACCTGGGTCCCTTCCCAAAGATATCTCATTATGGAAATAGTCCAAATCCAAAAATGTCTAAAATCCAGAGCTTCAGGTCAGATTCTTGGCCTGACGGTCTGATGACTTTTAGTGCTGTGTGGCATGAGGGGCTCTCAGAAGATGACTTGCTGGGCCACAGGGCAGGCACATTTTACATTTTGAAATAAAAGCTACCAACTGCCATCCTGCAGGAGTAGTAGGAGCCTGGTCCCCTCCCACTCCCTGCCTTGTGTTACCATCCAGATGCTAAAATTTAAAATACTCAGTTCAGATATACGTATTAGCAGAGGGGTTTGGAAGCAATTGGTTAGGATAGCATTTTTAATTGCCTAGAGAATCTTAGCTCTTTTCTTTGTGTGCTTGACAATGAAACTGCATTATAGGATAGAATTGAACATGTCTGTGCTTCCTAGCATCCAGCAACTACCCCACAACTCCCAGACTTTCTGACACCTTGGTTTGCTGGTCTGATGTAACAAAGTGCCATCATTGGGGTGACTTAGCAGACCTTGTCACACTTTTGGAGGCTGGAAGTTCATGGTCAGGCACCATCACAGTGGAGATCTAGAAAAGGCCTCTTCAGTGGCCTCCTTCCTACTGCATCCTTACAGGGCCATTGGAAGAAACTCATTCATGCTTCCTTTTCTTACAAGGACCCCAGTCTCGGGATAGGGCCACCTAATAATCTCCTCTAAGCCCGTCAACTCCCTGAATATCTCACCCACTGCTGTCCCATGGAGGGTCAGGCCATAACGTGTGTTTGCCAAAGAGGGAACATGGCATCCAGTCCACAGGGCGGGTCAGAGAGATAGTGGGCTGGCTCACTGCTTTGATGGGCATCTCGGGTCTCTAGTGGTAGCCAGTGAGCCCTGTTCTTTATTGAGCATTTACTATGTGTCAGGTTCTGTGGTAAGCACACTTCAGTGTGAACCCAACTGGCCTTCCAGGCCCCCTTCTCACTGTATGCAAGCCTTATTAGCGCCATTTTACAGAAGAGAGCATGGGCTTAGCTGGAGGGGAAGGAGCACAGCCTTAGGGGTTCACTCTTGTTCCTTGCTCAGTTCTCCTGCCCAGGAAGACTGTGAATTTCTGGGAACTGGAACCTTGGCTTAATCCCCTGAATCCCCACTCCAGTGTCAGCACCAGGTAATCACATCAAACCTGTCATCAGAACGATGACCTCAGTGTGAGGGAGCTAGCTTGAATCTTAGCTCTGCCTCTTCTGGCTGTCTTCACCTTTGCTCTTTGCTTCTCTCTGTCTCTCTCTTTCTCTCATTCTCTCTCACTCTCTGATTTATTTTTATTATTTTTAATTCTGTGTAGGTGTAGGTGTGTGTCTGCCAGCGGACATATGCATGTGAATGTGGGTGCCTGTGGAAGCCAGACTGTTGACCCCCTGTCACTGGACTTAGAGATGAGTGTGAGCCTCTTCATATGGGCTGTGGGAAGCAAACTCAGGTCTCTGGAAGAACATCAAGTGTTCTTAACCACTGAGCCGTTTCTCTTGCCCCACCCCCACCTCCTCCTTAAAGATTTATTTTAAGTGTTTGTGATTTGCCTGCATGTATGTTTGTATGCCCCATTTGTGCCTGGTGCCCAAAGAGGCCACAGAGGTCAGTGGATCCCCTGGTATTAGAGCTACAGATAGTTGTGAACTGTGATGTGGGTACTGGGGAATGGACATAGATCCTCTGCAAAAGCAGAACATGTTCTTAGCTGCTGAGCCATCTCTCCAGCCCCCTTCTCCTTGTGTCTTAAATGGGGCTAAGCTCTACCTTGTCAAACTGCCTTCAGGACAAATGGAGAAGACATTGCATGTGTATAGTAAGCAATGAGTTAAAGCACCTGCTATTATCCTTGTCCAGTCTATTTAGAGGGCAAAGACCCCTGGATCCGGTGAGCAGGGTACCATGGAGACAGGTGTGGCTCTGCACTCTCAGAGTGTGTGACTTACTCGCTCAGTCAGTCAGTAAATATTAGCTAAGTGCTTGTGTAGTGTATTTGACCAGTCCATCAGAAGCTAAGAAACATAAACCAGAAACATGTGGAACACAGAATGTACCTAACCTCCCTCTCCTAGGGCTGTTGGGAGTGTTCCTCAGATGACCTGAGGCTGATAATTTAACAAGCACTGCTGAGCTGAGTTAGCTCATTTGGTAGGAGCTTGTCTAACATATGTGAGCCCTGGGTTCCATCCTCAACACTGGAAAAAAAAAAGTAACAAGCAGCAGGCTGTGGGGCTAGGCTGTTGGTAAAGCATTTGCTGTGCAAGTATAAGGACCCGAGTTCAATCCCCAGCACCCACAGGAGAGCTGAGCGTGAGCCCAGCACTGGAGAAGTAGAGATAGGAGGAGCTCAGGCTTGCTGACCAGCCAGTCTAGCCTCCAGGTTCTGTAAGAGACCCTCTCTCAAAAAGTGAGATGGAGAGGAATTGGGTAGCTTGTGTGCCCACCCATACAGCTTCTGAGCTTTCACAGGCAGCCTCAGTGGGTTCTGGTACATTTTAAGAAGGGCTGGGTCGAGTGGACAGCCAATCAGAACACTTGAAGTAGAATTTGTCCTGCCGAGTGCCAGGGCATGCTTGCATCTTGCCTTCAAATGGCACTTCATTGTGAGCCTGGTGGCAGCCACAGAGCCACAGTTATATTTTTGCCTCAGAGAGATTTGCAACAGGAATCTCAGAAGCCAGTTTCCCCCTGCTGTTAAGCGATTGTGTGCAGGGCTCTGCCTTCCTTCAGCTTTCTATCTGTTCTGAGGGAAATGTGTCACTTTCAAATGGATGCTTTGCCAGCTTGGACGCAGTTATCATCCCTTTCTGGTGAGTCACCGCAGATGCTGCCTTTTCTCGCTGCCTCTCGTCAGCATAAGGCAGATTTCACAGAACACATCCCAGGGACAGTCCTGAGAAATTGATTCTCCGCTACCACTGCAGAATCCCACCTAGCCCCATAGGGAAGGATGGAGACTCCTGCAGCTTAGGGGAGGGTCCTTGCTTGCTTAGATCTGGCATTTCCAGGGTTGTTTTCAGACTGCTGGGATGCCAGCCTGCTGCTCTTGATGAGAAGAGGCCCAAGGTTCCTTCTGATCTTCATGCGTACAGTCAGTCACTAGCAGAAGGTAGCAATCAAGAGTGTGGATCCTGGGAATCGTCTTCCAGAGCTCCTTATCTCATTCAGGTCAAAGCCAAAGCTCTTACTATGGCTCAGTCCACTCACTCTGAGCTCGAGCCACACCTGATTCCTTGCTGTTTACCTCACACGCCAGGGCATGCCCATCCCAGGGCCTTTGCACCAACTGTCTTCTTCCTGGGATTTTTTCCCCCAAAGATGTCAGCATCATTAATTCCCTCATTTTTAGGTCCCTGTTTGAATGCCACCATTTCACCTTGATCACTTTAATCCATCAATTATAGCCCAAGCATTCCTCACCACCCGACATATTAATTTACTTGTGTTTTCCTTTGTGGCCTGTGTCTCCCTACTAGAATGATAGCATTTATAGATAGGACCTCTCATTTTCCCATATGTCCAATGCACTGTAAAACCATAATAAGCTGGGGGGGAGGGTGCACGCCTTTAATCCCAGCACTTGGGAGGCAGAGACAGGTGGATTGCTGAGTTCGAGACCAGGCTGGTCTACAGAATGAGTTCCAGGACAGGCTCCAAAGCTACAGAGAAACCCTATCTTGAAAAACAAAACAAAAAAACAAAGCAAAACAAAGAAACATAATAAGGGTTGCTTGACTGACTGACCGCCCAGCCCTGCTCTTTACTAGCTGTGTGGCCATGAGCTCGTTCACATGGTTGATCCTCATGGTTAAAGAGGTTCCATGCTAGACAGGACAGTGTATCTATCTCTAGTCTTTCTCTACTGCTCTCTCTAAAAGCCTGATGGGGTCATTTGTAAAGAACAGGAATTTATTTCTCGCAGTGTAGCACTGGTAAGGCCAGGATTAAAGTGTTGGCAAGTTCCTATCTGGACTCCTCCCTTAGGAGTGACACTGGCTGCCCTCACGTGGCACAAGAGGTGAAAGGGTCAAGTGGTTTTCTGGAGCTTTGTTTGTAAAGATGCCGATCCTGTTCTCCAGGGAGGAGTTGGCATGGTCTCATTGCTTCCCACAGGTGCCGTATCTTCTTCTTAACCATTGCCAACGTTATTTTTATTGGTGCTGGGATTCGAAACCCAGGCCTCAAACACACCAAGCGCGTTCTCTGCCACTGAGTCACAGCCCAACCTGGATCCATTTTGTAATGCCATTGCCTTGGGGTTTAAGTTCCAGCTGGGCTGCCTGGAGGGACACACATTCAAACGAGAGCTGCACACACATCCTGGCCATCTACATGGCGCCCAGAAAATGCTGTCATTAGATCATCACTAAAACGGGCAAATAGGGCAGAACATGTTAAGAAAAAGGAAAGAGTATCTCAAGGGACTGTCATGTTGAGAGTGGGCAGAGGTCTGGTCATGTGCTCAAGTGGAAAGGCTCCTCTGGGTAGATGTGACTTTTTGCTGACCCCCACCCCGCACCCAGCATGTGGAATGGTGGTATGGGGGCTGGCCTCAGGGGGTCTAGAAGGGGGAGTGCCATCGGGCTGGGCAGGAATACTTCCAGAACCTGAGGAACCGGGAGAGCAGAAAGTGAAGGGAGGCCTGCTTTTCTCTGTGGGAGAAGAGAGGCCCCTGGTGCCTTCTGGGAAGCAGAGTCAACAGAACTCAGAGAGGCAGAGTGGCTCTGAGCCTCAGAGCAGAGGGCTGCTCAGCGGGAAAGCAGGCGCCCGAGTACTGCGTTGTTCACTGTCACAGTCCGTCTGGAGGGTGGCAGAAAAGACTGCAGGCTGGTTATTCTAATATCGGGATCACCTGCAAGCAGCCCTGGATGAGGTCTCATATCCAGAAGAAACCAGTTGTCGGTGGTGGTATTTCTGGCCACTGGGCACGTGCTCTGTAGACTGGGAGGCCGGTCCAGGAGGGAAGCAAGAAGAAGGAAGAGGCTTTGCCTTTGCCATTCACTCACCAAACACTGAGCACCTTACTGTGTCCAAAACCGTGTGTTCAAGTGGGCATCCCAGGCTCAACATGCTTGCCTCAGTGTCTGTGTTTCCTTTTCTACTTGGAAGGGAAAATTCTTTAACCGAAGAGACCTGGAAGAGGCCATTTCTGGTAGGTTCCAGGTTTGTGTCCTCTCCAGTTGGTTTCCCACTGAGAGGAGGTTTCTGAGGCCCCAGGGCAGACCTGGAAAGAAGGAATCTGGTGCTGGGTTTGTCATTAGGAAGCAGGACGGGAGACAGTGGCACACCCTCCCCTGCAGCAGTGAGCTGGCCTCTGCCTGCACCAGACTGTCCCCCCTGCCGGGGAACACAGCAGAGCAGAATTTCCTAACTCTACACAATTGGCATGTGTGATGAGACTAATAACTTGCTGTAGAGAGCTGTGAAAGCTCAGAACAATGGGAGTGATAAGAACGGCTGCCTCAGAGTGAGAACTCGGTGAGCTAGGTCTCTTCAGAGAAGTGCTGTGCCCCGGGCTTTTACAGTTGGCTCCCTGTCCCCCTCCACTTGGTTATTGCACATTCAGCCTGTCTCTCAAGACCTCTGGATTCACATTTCAGTTTCTCTTTGTTTGTTTATAGTTATTGGTTTCATTGTTGTTTGGGGCTTTTTGTTTTTTTCAGGGTCTTTGCTAGGTAGCCCAGGTTGGCCTTGACCTTTAGACTCTCCTGTCTCAGCCTTCTGAGGCTTCTTGTATTAGATGTAGTAAAATATCCCTCCTAGGTCTACAAGTGGCAGGAAACCCTGACACACGCTGCAAAGTGGGTAGACTGTAAAATCAGCCTGTCCCAGCCAGTGAGATCCATCAACAGGTAAAGGTGCTGGCTGCCAAGGCTTACAACATGAGTTCGGTCCTTGAGACTCACATGGTGGAAGGATAGAACAGACTCCGACAATTGACCTATGTCCTATGTCCCATGATCTTTTATACATGCTATGGCATGGGGTACCACACACACAAATAAATGCAAAGTAATAAACTAGCCGGGCGGTGGCACATGCTTTTAATCCCAGCACTCAGGAGGCAGAGGCAGGTAGATCTCTGTGAGTTTGAGGCCAGCCTGGTGTACAGAGTGAGTTCCAGGATAGCCAGGGGTGTTACACAGAGAAACCCTGTCTCAAAAAAACCAAATAATAATAATAATAATTAATAATAAAATAAAGCCAGTGAGTCACAAGAGGACAAAGATTGTGCAGCTCCACATGCATGAGGTAGTCAGGTTCATAGAGATGGAGAACAGGGTGAGACTGCCGGGAACTGGGAGTAGGGGCGGGGAGCTGTTTAATAAATATGGAATGTCAGTTCTTCAGGGTGGAGGGTTCGGGAAGTTGGCTGCAAAATATGAATATGTAACATCGCTGAAGCAAGCAATTGTAGGGTGAGGAGGGCACATTTGATGTCGAGAATTTAATAATTTTTAAAAAGTTTTTAAAGAAAAAGACAATTGTGTGAGGTGCCAATCACTTCTAAGAATGTGGGAATATAATATAATTAGCTATCCCATGTCTCCTAGAGAGGGCAAGCTCATACCCAAGGTGTCAGGCCTGCGTCTGAGCTGACCTACAGAGCACAGAGGACGGGGCAGTGTGTGACAGTAGGCCAGGTGTGCAGCCTGCATTCCTGACCCCATCATTTTCCAACCAGAAAGAATGAGGAAGAAAATGTATGGAAGAGAAACCCACAAGTTAAAACAGACTGAAAGGGGGCTAGAGAGAAAGCTCCATGTGTAAGGATTCTTGCTGCTCTTCCAGAGAACCTAAGTTCCCAGCAACCATATGGCAGCTCAGAATCATCTGTAACTTAGTTCCATGGTTATGATGCCCTCTTCTGGTCTCTAAGGGTACTGCACGCATGCCCTGCACACACACGGAAACACTCATACACATAAAGTTTTGTTTTTTTTTTAAGTCTGACTTAAAAGTCAGAGGCTGAGGTGGAGTTCAACAGGAGAGGACTTACCTCACCAGCATGAGCACTGCCCTGGGTTCTATCTTGGCACCTCAAAAATTAAAAAGCCATATGGGGTCTTTTAAACAGGCAAGAATGTAAAGTCTTGGGGTCTCCTTCCTTCCTCCCCCTCTCCCTCCCTCCCCTCCTTCCTGTGTGTGGGGTGCACTGTCACGTGTGTGCACAGGCATGTGTAGAGAGGCCAGAGGCTGAGGTCTGGTGTCTTCTATTCCTCTCCACCTTGTTTTTTGAGGCAGGGTCTCTCGCTGAGCCTGAAGCTCACCAGTCGTCTAGACTTACTAGCCAGACAGTCCCGACATCCACCTGCCTGCCCCTTCTCAGCACTGGAGTCACAGGTGCATACTGCCACAGCTGGCTTTTCTGGGGGGCTGGAGACCCTGTGTCTGCCCAACAAACTCTTTATACACTGAGCCGTCTCTCCACTCCCATGGATAACTGCCACTCCCAGGATAACTCCACTCCCAGGATAACTGCCACTTGTGGGAGCCATAGGTGGGAGGAAGTAGATGCCAAACATTTTTCCCAGGTTCATCTCATAATAATCTCTGAATTTATATGTTACATTTGTGCGGTATTTATGTATTCTTTTAAAAAGAAAACAAAAGAACAACCTTTGGAGTAAGGAACTGTTGGCTACAAAAGTTGCCACAAGGACTTGGATCCAAATTCTTATTTGGCCTCTTGTCAGCTCCGTGACCTTCAGCAAGCTGCTTCACCTCTCCATGCCTTGCTTCCTGTCTGGAAGAGTAGTTGTGGCAGTAATTAACTCTTGGCATTGTGGCGGGAACTTAATAAGAATGCAGAGAATCTTCAGGCCCCACGTCTGACCCCAAGCAAGCACAGCTAATTAGGTGGCACGAAGAGGTCTTGGGAATGGGTCACCAACGCACTTTAGCTCCAGTCTTGACCTGTGACATGCTGTGCACTCCTGGTGAAGTGGCCTCTGTCTGTATTGCTGACCCCAGTCCCCAGCATGAACGGAAATACTGAGTTTGAGTGTGACCTGCTTGCTGCAACAGGAACACATAGGAAAAAGCTGTGGACTCCTGGTCACCCTGGGAAGCAGTGACAAGCAAGGTGCCACATGGTGCAGCCTCCCGTGGGCACCCGCAGGTGAAAATACGTGCTCAACACAAGGCTGAGACAGTAAATTGGTTTCTGTCACCCTATGTGTCAAAGTCAAGCTGACTTTTCCCTCCTAATCTTAACCTGCAAACCCTGCCCACCCTCGTACAGCCTGAGCCAAACTCCAAAGAAACAGATGAGTTCAAGGTTACTATAGTGAGCTCAGAACAGACAGTTCGAGGTTACTATAGCAACTTGGGAATGGCTGCCTGCTATTCCCATCCCATTTCCCCTGTGTTTCTGTTTTCTGTCTGTATGCATCATTTGCTGTCTGTCCTCTTTGGGTATGGAACCTGGGACATCATCTGAGCAAGGCAAGTCCTTTGCCATGGAGCCATACCCCAGTCCTGTGTGCCACATTTTTTAAGAGGACTCCACACTAGTTATTAAACAAAATGTAACAAAAACATTCGCATTTTCCACTGGTGTTTCATTCAGAGTGCTCCTTCTCCCAAGGAGACAGTTTTCCAGTCCTTGAGTCCTAAGTGTGGAGGAGAGATGGGGTGTCGGGGGGAGGGTTGGGGTAGGTGTATTGTCTATGGCATACAGGGAGGATGACTTCATGCATAGTGATTGCCTTTGGGGTACACTGTATCCACTTGAGTTCCTGGCACTCTGCTACCCCGGAATTTTCCTCACCTTGATAAACACATCGGTGTGAGGTACAAGGCCCCATTCCAATGCTTCCAGGCCTCTCCTGACTCTACAGTTGTGGTTCAGTGTGAGTAACACAACACTTATGGTTCTAAGGACTTCAGCAGTGTGGTTCAGTGACACTAGTGTGTTCACATGTAGCCACCTGCCCGGGGTCATCTCTAGACTTCAGCAGTGTGGTTCAGTGACACCCGGTGTGTTCACACACAGCCGCCTGCCCGGGTCATCTCTAGATGCTTTTGCCTTCTCACATTTGAGCTCTGTCCCCTTTGACACTCACTCCCTATTCATCCCACCTCCTTTCTGATCTGGACATTAAATCTGAGGCCTTCTGCATTCATCCTTCTTTCTCCAAGAACTCATTAATCCAAAAGAGTGGACTCTGGTCTGGGGAGATGGCTCAGTGGTCAAGAGCACTTGGCTGTTCTTACAGAGTAACCTGAGTTCTGTTCCCAGCACCCACAGGATGGTTTACAACCATCTGTATGTAACTCCCATTCCAGGGGATCTGGTGCCCTCCTCTGGTCTCTGCAGGTACCTGCACACAGGGGTTATACATTCACATAGACTCACACATAAAATTTAAATTTAAAAAAATTAAGGTCCTTATACTTTTTTTTTCTTTTTGTCAGTGCAGGGGACAAAACTCGGGGCCTTGCATGTGCTAAGCAGGTCCTCTGCCACTGAGCATATGGGCAACTGACCCTGCATGGTATGATCAAGGGCCTCCATGCTGTGGCATTGTGACAGAATAGCTTTCCTTTTATAAGACCAAATCCACTGTGGAGGAGTTACTTTCCTGTGACCCACCACCCAAGGCAAAATCTGCTCAAGGGAGGGAGGCCTTGTTTTTTTTAAATTGATTTTTATTGAGCTCTACATTTTTCTCTGCTCCCCTCCCCGCCTCATTTTTGACTCGCTTTAGGGTTACGGTGCATCATGACAGTGGAGGTGCAGCGGCAGGGGACGCGAAGCAGCTGGTTGCATGGCATCTGCAGTCAGGAAGTGGAGAAGAGTGCTGGTGCTCAACCGTTTCTCTCTCCCCCTTTTTATCCAGCCTGGGGCTCCAGCCCATAGGATGGGGACACACACAGTTAGGGTGGGCCTTCCTGTATCTCATAACCCAATCTAGACACTCCCTGACAGATGTACCCAGACATTTGCTTCCTAGGTGTTTCTGGGTCCTGTGAGGTGGCAGTCAAAGTAGGCCTTCCTATCCTGTTTGTTGGGACCACACTGTGAGTGCTCTTGCTTATCCTGGACTTGTGGGTTGTTTGGCTGGCTGGCTGCCATGACTGGTGCTGTAGTATACATAGTTTTTCCCTGTCAGAGTTCAAAGCTGTGTCATATAGCCTTCCCTATCTGCAATGCCCTGGGCTCCATCCACATCCCAGAAAACCATCTTGTTATCCTTATGTAATCTGATGGTCCAGGCAAGCATCTCAAGTAGGTGCTGCGGTCTGCTGGCAGCTTCTCTAAGCCCTGCCCCTGACTCGGAGACTAGAAAGTTCCAAGATAACTGGAGGGCCTGTGTGAGGGCAACAGGGCTGGGCTGGGACAAGGGGTCATAGCAGGGCGGATAAGTGGTAACCTCCTTGCACTGGGAGGTTCTCCCGGGAGCCATTTGTAAAAAGGACGATTACTTTCCACTTCCCAGCATCTGCAGCCACTTCCCTAAGAGGCAGAATGGTCCCTCTGTGGTTGGAAGGCACACTGTCCTGTTGGGTTTAAAAATATCCAAATATGGCCTATCATGCATCTGTCCCCTTATTGACCTCTCTCGGGGAGTTCACTGTGTGGTTTAACCCGTTTTTACCCACTGGAGGTTTGCATTAGTTATGAAAAGCAGCAGAAAACTAGAGAAAAGTGGGGTTGCCTGTTTCAAAAGCCGCAGGTAGGAAGGCGCAGTGTCTCAAGCTGCTGACTGCAACGTGCTCTGCAACCAGATGCCACTCAAGGAGAAGATGGGACAAGTGGTCCCCTGCCCGGCGTGATCTGAAGGCCCTGGGGAAATCCTTCCAGCCTCGTCTTCCTCAGCAAGCTGCCTTGCTGACCCCCCTTCAAGCTCTTCAAGGCTTGGTCTGGAAGAAGCACCCTTTCCAGGGCTGCCCTCTGAAGAGCAGGCATCCTTGGAGAGCTGCCCTCTGTGCTGAGGACTGTTGAACCTCTCTCAGTGTTACTAAACTGCTCCAAGTGGTCTCTGAGGGGCAGAAGGCAAGGGAAGGTGGGGACGAGCCAGGGCACAGGGCTACGAACCCTACCCTCTGAGCATGGCAGTCCTTGTTCATTGGTTTTAGATAAACATAGACGTGAAACAGCAGTAGCAGGTACCAAGACAAAGGGGAGGGAGAATGGAAACAAAGGTTGGAAGAAGGGGAAAAAATTATGTGATGGTGCCTCTGCACCGCCCCCCCCTTAAGGGTCAGATCTGTGCCTCTGAGGCCTTTGGAGGCCGCCCCAATGCCAGGACCCCAGAGGTCCCTTGATTAGAGCCAACAAGGGTTACCCTTGGAATCATGGACAGGGTCAGGAATGGCAAGAGGATGGCCCGACTTCCGTCTTTCCTACCTGGAGTCTGCCTTTTCTCCCTGGCATGGCCATCTACAGAACCACTTGAGAAGCAGGCCTATGGGCACCAGAGTCAGAACAGGCCTCTCCAGAGGGCAAGCCAGGAAGGGAGGACAGGGACAGTCTTGCAGGGTACAGCTGCCTCTGAAGCAATGGATCACCAGGGAGCACAGGAGCCCCAGGGGAGCGCCTCCTGGGATCCTGGCATCGAGGACCCAGACATGACTCAGCCTTCTGGTCAACACCCACACTCTGTGAGCAAGTCTGCTTGGCAATTAAGCAATTACAGCCCAGCTTGACAAGGCTCAGAACCGAAGTATATAGAACTGAGAAAACCCCAGAGAAGGAAGTAGGTGAACCTAGCCTGTGAGGTCAAGGAATGCCCAGCAGGAAGTGACGTCAGAGCTGGGAGTTAGGAACTAAGGAAGACTGTGGTGTTCCTGGCAGAGAGAACAGCATAGACACAGGTAGGTGGCGAGGTGTACTTGACGGGACTGGGAATGGAAGCTTAGGTGTCCTAAGATGTTTGTGGGGAAATAGCCCTTCTCTTTGCCCTTGATCCTTCCTCAGAGTGGATCCATAGGCTTGTTTTGGGGGCTTGATGTCGCGGATGGGCGTAGAGAAAGGAAAAGAGACTTTCAGGGAAAACCAAGTTGATTCATCTTACAAATGACTTGGTGCCCTTCCAAGGATCAGAATAACTGAAGTGGGGAGGGGAAGAGAAGGCGACACTGAGGCAGGCTGAAGGTTTTAGAGAAGGAAGGGAGGTTTGAGGGCAGGCAGATGGCACTATGGAGGGGCCCCTATAGAAAGAACATCAGGGTCCCACCTCTCCCAGCGTCCTCAGTATGGTTTAAAAATAGGCTTTAGAGTTATGTTTTTATTTTAATTTTATGAATACGTGCAAGCCTATGGAGGCAATATTTGCATGTGTGAGTTCTCGCCAAGGGCAGATGACATCGGATCCCCTGGAACTGGAGTTCCAGGCGGTTGCAAGCCACCAGACTTAGGTTCTGGGAACTGAACTGAACATCGTCTGCAAGAGCAGTAAATACTCTTAACTGCTGAGCATCTCTCCAGCCCCTCCAGTAGAGGTTTTAGTGACTTCGAGTATATACATGTATAAGCACAAATATGTGTCTCTGTGCGTATTTATTACTTGACGCTGGACTTCAGTTTCTGTTGACTGTAAGGCCCTGTGTGGGAAATGGGTGCAGGCCCAGCAGCTCACCTCATATGGTCACCTTCGTTTACATATAGCTAGGTTTCCATTATAACCTGACAGTGAAAAGCCTGAAGAGCCCAGCGCAGGAAACTAGGGTCATGCTCTAAGGATGGTATCCAGCTTCTATGTGGAGGATGGGTGGAGCAGGCCGCCCAGTGAGGAGGCCCCTGAGGACTTGAGAAGGCCTTCACTCTCTGCTGGCGGGGGTGGGAGACAGGTGTCTGCCTCTCTGTCCTCCAGGCACCTGGACATGCTGTGTATGGATTGGTTTGATTTTTTTGAGGCAAGGCTTCGCTGTGGAACCCAGAGTGGTTTGGAACTTGAATGCTCCTGGGTCTGGGATCACAGTGCATTCTGGGATCATGGTGGGTTCTGGGATCATGGGTGCATTCTGGGATCATGGTGCATTCTGGGTTCACGGTACACTCAACTTACGTGTGGGGCTTTCAAGTAAGGCTGAGCACTGAGACAGTAGCTGCCTTGAATGTCCTCCTACCTGTGGGATTATTAAGATCTGGGTCTTTTGCTGGATCTTTACATTTCTTTGTGCAAACCCACACCCAGAGAGAAGTATGTGTTGACTATACAGAATTGTGGCAGGCACCTGACTCACCTGTCCCACTGTAGCCTGTGGGGCCATCTAGGTGAAGCTGCACTATATTTGGTCCAGCATCCAGGAGCTTCCTGTCTCCTGAAGTGATAGCGTCTGTCCTCACATAACCTTTGCTAAAGCAAACAGCCCAGAGTGAGTGAGGGTGGCTGCCTGCAGCCAGGGAAATGATGGCTGGTGAGCCTGGCCAATTAGCCAGCAAGACAGAAAGTTCTTGGAAGAGCTGGGTGGCACAAAGCCCCCATGCTTCCTAAGGCTCAAGGGACCAGGGAGAGAAGTGGGCATCTTGTTTCTGGTCCCATTTCCAGCAGCTCAGCCAAGCATAGCACCTGCTACCATGTTACTGCTTAATTAATAGTTCCTGAATATATTAATGAATTAACATAACATGAAACCCTATAATGGATGTCATTGGGTAGGAGCTGGCTGAGTCAAATGCGGGAGTCACTGTTTGTTGGACTTCTCTGGCTACTACGTGGTGGGTTAGGGCGTCAGATCACAGTCTTGGCCTATGTTGGAGCCATTTGGGTTTTTAAGTCCTAGACTATACCCTAGGCCAATTAAGTTAGAATTGTGTCCTAGGTGGGACTTGCACCACCGTCCTTTTTAAAGCTCACCGTATGTCTTAGTTTGGGTTTTATTGCTGTGAAGAGACACCATGATCATTAAAAAGGGAGACATTTAATTGGAGTTGTCTTACAGTTAAGAGGCTTAGTCCATTATCATAGTGGGAAGCATGGCAGAAAGCAAACAGACATGGTGCTGGAGAAGGAAGGAGCTGAGAGTTTTACATCTTGATCGGTAGATAGCAGAAGCGAATGTCACACTAGATCTGGCTTGAGAGTATTTAGACCTCAAATCCTACCCTCTAGCAACACACTTCCTCCAACAGAATCGCATCTACTCCAGCAAGGCCACACCTCTTAATAGTGCCACTCCCTGTGAGCCTATGAGGGCCATTTTTATTCGAACCATCACACTTTATAACATCAATAGCAGCCAAGGCTGAGAGCCACTAAGCCAGGTGCTGGAGATGTAGGTAAATGTCTCATTTCCCCTGTTCATGTGAGGACAAAAGTCCACGAGACTCTCATGCATTCATTCTCATTCATTCAGCAGAGCAGAGAGCTAGAAGCCTGATTAGAGAATTGAAATCCCATTGCAGAACGGCTAGCACTTGAGTTATGAAAACAGTCCCATGAGAACCCCAGAAAGGGATGCTTCTCTTCCACGGCTTACTTGTGTCACCTTCTGAGTCTACTTCAGAGCCTGCTGAAGGCCACAGGGAAGCTTTGAAGATAGGCTCTGTGGGTGGGCCATCAAGGTGTCTCTGCAGGGAAAGACATTTGCTGCCAGGCCTGACGACTTGAATTTAATCCCTGGGAACCCATGGTAGAAGGAAAGAATAGCTTACACAGATTGTCCTCTGACCACACTGTGTAATATGTGCACACACACACTCATCAAATAAATGAATGGAGGAAGGTTTTTAAGATGGGCATTGCAGGGTAAATAGAATCCCATCAATATCTTCTTCCTGTTTCTCTCCCTTTATGTTTTCCCTCCAGCATTGGAGAATGGGGTTTTGCACATTCTTGGCCAGCATTCTCATATTGAACTATTCTTGAACCTTTTATTATTAATACTTTTATTGTTATTGTTTTGTGAGTGATGTATGAGTGTGTGCACACGTGTGTGTTCATTCGTATGTGTAGGTGAGTTCACACGTACATCTTTGCTGAGACCAAAAGAGGGTACCAGGTGTCTTCATCCTAACTCCCCACCTTGTTCCCTTGAGATACTCTCTAACTGAACTTGGGGCTCACTGACGCCTTCTGCATCTGCTAGGCTAGCTGGTCAGTAAGCTCCAGCAATCTTTCTGTCTCAGTTTGCCCACACTCTCAGTTCTGGGGTTGCATAGCCACACCTGGCTTTTCAACTTGGGTGTTTGGGATCTAAACTCAGTTCCTTATGCTTCAGCAGCAAGCACTCCCTCACCGAACCATCTCTTCAACCTGATAAAGGATTGCCATGTCCTTCCCTCCCATTCCTACCCGTTCTCTTCTTTCCCCTCTCTTCTCCCCTTCCCTGTTCGTTTCCTCCCTCCCTTCCTCCCATCCCCCTCCCTCCTCCCTCCCTCCCTCCCTCCCTCCCTCCCTCCTTTCTCAGTAGTGGGGTTGGAACCTAGGGCTTTGTGCATATTGGCAAAGTGTTCCCAACCCATCTTAGACATAGTGTTTTGGAAGCTGGAGAGATGGCTCAGTGGTTAAAAGCACTGACTGCTCTTTCAGAAGACCCGGGTTCAAGTCCCAGCACCCATGTGGCAGCTCACCACCAACTATAACTCTGATTCCATGGGCTCTGACACCCTCTTCTTGCCTTTGTGGGTATTGCATGCACACAGTACCCAAACATCCATATGGGCACAACACTCATACACATAAAATAAAATAAATGTATCTTTTAAAAATTGAGATTCTGTTTTAGAATCTCATTGTTGAGGCCCAGTTTGAACTTGAGGTCCTCCTGCCTCAGCCTCCCGAGTGCTGAAATTACAAATGAGTCACTTAGACTGCCATGTAGTGGTCGGAGGGTCTTAGAACGCTTCCTTCAGGTAGGAGCAAAGCAATAATGTGATAAGATTCCAAATGTTCCCTCAGTTATTGGCATATAGACTGACCAGAGCACACAAATGTGATGGTGATAAACATTGACTCAGCTTCTTGTTTGTGTCTAAGCCTCTCCATTTACTTCAGAAGCATCTAAATATAACCTTGGGATTGGAGGGTCTCAACCCCCTCTTTTCTTTTTCGAGATAGGGTTTCTCTGTGTAAACAGCCCTAGCTGTCCTAGAACTCACTTTGTAGACCAGGCTGGCCTTGAACTCAGAGATCACCTGCTTCTGCCTTCTAAGTTCTGGGATGAAATGTGTGTCACTACTGCCTGGCCTCAAACACCCTTCTTACACAGGATTATCTTCCTTTCCTCAAGGCAGAGCTGCCTTCACAGTTGCTAGCTAGAACTCATTAGAACTCAATCACAGTCTCAACTCAGTCTCCTGTTGTTACCAGGTTCAGGCCCATCGAAAGCTTCCCCAGGAGACAAAAACATGCCTGGTCTTTACATATTTTTTTTCTAGTTGTACATAGTTAGGGTAGAGGATGATGTTTGGATACTCTAAGTAGCACGTTTGCTATCTTTTCATTTTCTCGCCCATCCTTCTGAGGTTTGCGGCACTCAGAATCTTCTCATCCCGCTGTTGGGGACTATTCTGCAGAACCTTGTTAAGCACAGCTGCCCACTGAGTACAGAGACCTCTACTCGCTGTGAGGCTGTGCCTGCTGACCAACCCCTCCCACTCCTGCCCTCTCCTCTCATCCCTGCCCCTGTTGGTAGTGTCTTCAGATGCCACACAGGAGTGACATCCCAGAGGCTTTTGCATTTCTGCTGCTTTCGTGGCAGTGAAATAAGCAGAAGTACCTTTAAAAGTAGGCTCTTTACGAAATACATAAAGTAAATGGTGGCTTAGGAAACACGCAGTAAAAATGATAACGGGAAGTGTTGGACAGAGAGCTACAGGTTTGGGGAAATTGCTTTTTATTTATTTTTCTAATTTCCTTTTATGTGTATGGGTGTTTCCCCTGCCTGTATGTCTGTACAACATGTACATGCAATACTCACACAAGCCAGAAGAGGGCATCAGATCCCATGGAACTGTAGTTAACAGATGGTTTTGAGCTGTCATGTGGGTGCTGGGTATAGAACTCAGTTCTTCTCCAAAAGTAGCCAGTACTTTTAATCACTGAGCATCCTCTCCGGCCCCCAAGAAATTGCTTTTTGATTGACACAGGTGGGGCTGGCAGATGTGAGATGAGAAGGAGGTCAGTGTGCTAGAGACCTTTGCCTGGGTGAGAGAACCTGAGTCTGGACCCAGCGGCCTCCATGCAGGAAAAGGGAATGGGTCGGTGGCCAGCGTTCAGTCTTTGCCAGGGGACCTAGAGCAGATCTCCAGGAGGTGACACTGACAGGAGACATAGACTGGCCCTCCAGCAGACAAGGACACTGGACTGAGTGCCCCACTGTGGTGCTTAGATGAAGAAATAACTGGGAATGAAGACAAGAAGTTTGGGGCTCATTTATTGCCCTGGGGCCACAGGGAGCTTGTTCCCAGAGGAAATGGGGATCAAGAGACACACCTGACTGCTATGCCCAAAATCTGGCACCATATTTCCTAGGGAGCAAGGGATTAAAAACTAGACTCCTAAACCCCAGGCTAGACATCCTGTATTCTTTTCCAGAATTGGGCCCAGTGTGGTTTTTATAGTTGCCTAGCAATTCTTTTTCTCTGTGCTGATTATCATCTTTTTAAATGTAGATATATTTGTTTTTTATCTTTCTTGTACATAGCCGTGGGACAGAGAGTAACAAGTATATATGGTGTCTTGATTGAGTCAGGGCAGTGAGCACGCCCGTCTCCCTTTGCCAGTTCTAAGCCTTTCCAATTAGCATGTAGTAACTACAAACCTGGCATAGTGTCTTAGATAGGGTTTCTATTGCTGTGAAGAGATACCATGACCATGGCAACTCTTATAAAGGACATCATTTAATTGGGGTGGCTTGCAGCTGAGAGGTTTAGTTCATTATTATTCTGGTGAGAAGCATGGCAGCATGTATTTGCATCTTGACCTATAGGCAACAGGAAGTGGTCTGAGATACTGGGCATGACTTGAGCATATATGAGATCTCAAAGCCCAGCCTGACAGTGACACATTTCTTCCAACAATGCCACACCTACTCCATCAAAGCTGCCACTCTTAATAGTACCACTCTTATGGGAGCCAATTACATTCATACTACCACATTCCACTCCTTGGCCCCTATAAACTTATAACTTATATCATAATGCAAAATGCATTTAGTTCAATTTTAAAAGTCCCCAAAGTCTACCACAGTCTCAACTACAGTAAGGAGGCCACTCATTTGTTCCCAGCTGCTTAGACCCAAAATAATCACACAAAGCTATATCATTTAAATCACTGCTTGGCCTATTAGCTCTAGCTTCTTATTAGCTATCTCTTACTTCTTAATTTAACCCATTTCTATTCATTTATATTTTACCACAAGGCTCGTGGCCTACCAGCAAGGTTCCAGCTGGCAACTCACATCTTTCCCCTCTTCATGGTGTCTCTTTGACTCTGCCTTCTTTCTCCCAGCATTCAGTTTACTTTTCCCTGCCTACCTCTGTTCTGCCCTCACAGGCCAAGGCAGATTCTTTATTCATTAACCAATGGCAATAAAACATATTCACAGCATACATCACCTCCCACATCACTCAACAATATTTTAAAGTTCAAGTTTGAAGTCTCTTCTTGGATTCATGCAATCTCTTAACTGTAATCCCCTATAAAATCAAAATAAAAAGCAGATCATATACTTCTAACATATAATGGCACAGGATATATATATATATATATATATATATATATATATCCTACATAAAAATGTAGGGAAGGGAGCATAATGTAGAAATACTGGACCAACGCAAGACCGAAAACCAGCTGGGCAAACTCCAAACTCTGCATCTCTATGTCTGATGTCAAAGCACTCTTCAAATCTCCAACGTCTTTCATCTTTGTTGACTGAAGACATACTTCTTCCTCTTGGGCTGGTTCCACTCCCAGTTAGCAGCTTTTCTTGGCAGGCATCCCTCAGCTCCAGCATCTCCAAAATCTTGGGGTCTCCAAAGCAATCCAGGCTTCACCCTACAGCTTTACACAATGGCCTCTCTAGGCCTCCATGCAGGGACACCCTGACACATGCCTAGTCTCAGCAGCTTTCCTTAGTCACAGAGGAATATTCCATAACCCCTTTCTTCTCTCCTTAACTCCAGAACCATGTGGCCGAAGCTGCCAAGTTCTGCTGCTTGCTGGGGCTGGAACATGACCCCCTCATTCAGCTAAATCATCACCAACTTTCTGTTTCGGGTGGTTTTCTTTATTGCCTAAGTGTAGATGTCCTGAAACTGGATCTGTAGATCAGGCTAGCCTCAAACTCGGAGATCAGTCAGCCTCTGCCTCTATAGTGCTAGGATTAAAGGCGTGCACAATCACACCTGGTTCTAAGACTTTCTTAAATTCCTTTTCACAAATTGGAAACTTAGCTGGGTGGGATCTTGCCTTGAGAGTGCCTCTCCCTTTATTCCATTTCCTAATCTATTTATCTTCCTGAATACAGGACTTAGTTTCATTCCATTTCCTGGTTCTCCTTTTTCCTCCAATTTTACATTTTGTAATTTACCCTGCTCAGCTTGCTCCCTTTCATTATAAATCTTCCTTAGACTTACCACTAATAACCACAGGGCAGAGTCTATACTAGGCTGTTTTAATATTTACTCTGCCAGTGGAATTAATCTAAAACTCTTCATTTTAGCCTCACGCAGACTTTTCAGACAAGGGCAAAAAGCAGCCACATTCATAAAGCAATCTCTAGGCCACATATTAATAGTCTTCTCTTCTGAAACCTTTTGATCCAGGCCCCCACAGTTCAAATCACACTCAGCACCACTGTCTTCCATGCTTCCACTAGTATGGCCCATTAAGTGGTGCTTAAAGTGTTAACAGCTTTTCTAATTCACAGTCCATATTCCTTCAACAAAAGCATGGTCAGGCCTATGACGACAGTACCCTAGTCTCTGGTACCAACTTCTATGTTAGGGTTTCTATTATTGTGAAGAGACACCATGACCATGGCAGCTCTTATCAAGGAAAACATTTAATTGGGTGGCCTACAGTTTTAGAGGCTTAGTTCATTATTATCATGGTGGAACACAGTGGCGTGAAGGCAGACCTGGTACTGGAGAAGGAGCTGAGAGTTCTTATATCTTGACTCTTCGCAACAGAAGTGGTCTGAGACGCTGGGCATGACTTGAGCATATATGAAACCTCAAAGCCCACCCCCACAGTGACACATTTCCTCCAACAAGGCTACACCTATTCCAAAAAAACCCACACCTCCTAATCATACCACTCCTTATGAGCTTATGAAGGCAAATTACATTCAAACCACCACACATAGTGTGACATTTCATATGTATATAACATGCCATCCCTGCTATCTCTTTTTTGTGACTGTGTTTAGGCTCCTCTCTGCATGACTCTTACGGCATCCATCATTGTGAACCAGTCTACCTTCTAAGCTGCCCTGAAGCACTGTGCCTTGTACCTAGCATGCAACCTCCCTGGTCCCCTCTTTCCTACTCTTCCCAGAGTAACCCCTGCCATGGGCTAAAAATTGCTGTTTTTAGCCCATGCCAGATAGCATGCAGCACTGGTCTTTTTGTGTCTGGGTTTCTTTCCCTCACATGCTATCCTCTAGTCTTCTCCCTGTTACAAAAATCCATAGGACATTGTTTTTTGTATGGCTGAATAGTATTCCACTATGCGTATACAGCCTCTTTTCATCTCTCCACCCATGATGTTTCCTTGGCAATTCTTCTGATCTCAATCTAAACACAAACATTGTGCAGAAGCCCTGGCTGCAAGGTGAGCCAGCAGCATGAATGTTAGTGGGGGATCCTGCCACAAATGCAGCACCCCCAGATGCTGCCTCAGACTTAGGGAGACATTTGAAGTTGAGCCTCAGAAAATGTTTGCATGTACTAGGACACACAAAGCACTAGCTTAAGCCAGGCTGCTAGTGCACACCTGTTATTGCAGCACTTAGGAGGCAGAGACAGAAGGCTCAAAAATTCAGAAGTCATCCTCAGCTACATGAAGAATTTGAGGCCAGCCTAGGCTACCTGAGACCCAGTATCCATTAAATAAATTAATTCATGAATACAGAGGAAAGAAAGCATGCAGAATGACCTCGTGTCTCTTTCCTCAATTTCCTTTCATGGGAACTGCCTGTGAAACTCTTGCCCAGTATCGTAGCCAGCATCCTGATGTCACTGCATCAGACAGCAGCATACCAGGATCCTGCAGCTGCTCTTCTGCTTTTCGACTCCTTTCACCCATCCCTTGCCTCTGGAGACTATTTGTCTGTCGTCTCATCTTTAATACTTCCAAGGGTGCTGTATAAACAGAAGCAGGCAGTAAGCGCCTTTTGAGACTGGCTTCTCTCATCAGGATGCGCTGGAGCACCATTCACATTGCTGTGTCTGTTGGCAATCTGTCTTCTTGCAGAGGGCATGCACCCCAGGGCATATGGGAAGCTAAGCATGCAACCTACCACTGGGCTACACCAGAAGCCCCTGGCTCCTGTTTTATTGCTGAGTGGTATTTTGTGGTGTGTTAAATTTGGAGGCTATTAGCAATATAGCCACTTAGGTGATCCATGAGTGGGTCTTTGTGTGAGCTTCACTTTCTTTTCTCTGGGACAGACACTCGGGGGTACGTCGCTGAGCTGTAGGTAGCCGCATGTTTAGGACCCTTAAGTCACAGCTGTACTCTCTTCTATGTGCCTGCAGTTTCCTGTTCCCATTGGGGGTATGAGACAAGCGTGGTACAGTCTCTCCGCACCCTCACAGCATTTGAGTCACTGTTCTTTATTTCATCCATTCGAGAGGTGTTCAGTGGTGTCTCATTGTGGCTGCCATTTGCATTTCCCTCATGGCCAGGGGTGTTGAGTGTGTGTGTGTGTGTGTTTGTGTGTGCGTGTGCACGCGCGTGTGTGTGTGTGTGTTGAGAGAGAGAGAGGGGGGGGGATGTCCTCTGATTATCTCTTGGTTAAATATCTTTTCACAGCCTTTCCCCTGTCTCCTGATTGGATTATTTGGTCTTTACTGTTGAGTTTTGGGAGTTTGTTTGGTTTGGGGTTTGATTTGGCTTGGTTTGTGAGACAGGATCTCAAGTAACCTAAATGGATCTCAAGCTCACAGTGACCCTGACCTGATCCTCCTGTCTTTTCTTCCCCAGTGCTGAGCACAGGCATAAGCCACCATGCCTTGCAAGAGCTCTTTATTCCAAGTGCTAGTCCTTGGCAGCTGTGCGGCTTGCAGAAGTGCTCATTTTGACTTCTCATCCTTTTAGCAGGGTCTCTTCCAAAGCATTTTGATGAGATCCACTTTGCCATTTTTTTCTCCTTCAGCACCCCGGTTTTGGCATCGCCTAGCCCTGGAGCTTGGAGAGCTGTAAAAGGTTTATAGTTTTATATTTTACAGTTTTGTATGTAAACCAGCATGAGACATGGTTTAGGTCAAGGTTTATGCTCTTTTGCCTGAGAGCTCAGGAATGCTTCAGTACCATTAGCTAAAAGCCTCTCTGCTCTTCCTTAAAGTGCCTCAGCTCCTCTTCGTGTCTGGGAACTTCTTGCTGGTCTCTGTTTTACTCTGTTGTTCATGGCTCCCCGTCTTGTGCCAGAGTTGTGGGTGTTCTGCCTGTGTGGCATCTCAGAACTGGGTGAGTGAGTTTCTCTTGTTTCATTATTTTCAGAGTGTTTCATTCAAATTAGGTTTGGTAGCACATACTCCTATAATCCCAGGATTTGGCAGGTAGAGGGTGAAGAATTTAAGGTCAGCCTCAGCTACGTAGTGAGTTCAAGGTCAGTTTAAGCTCTGTGAGTACATGAGACCCTGTCTCAAAATCAAACAGGGCCAGTGAGATGGCACAGTGGGTGAAGACAACTGATGTGGAAAGTGACCATCTGAATCCACACATGCTGTGACATGCTCATACCCACATATACAGGAAATAGTGTAATTTTTAAATGTTTTCATTATTCTAGTTCTTTTGCATTTTCACATACATGTTAATATAATCTTTTACTTAATTTTTATTTGTAAATATGTATACTTGTATGTGTGTGCGCACGCATGTGCACACATGCACATGCAGTTATATTTGCATGAGTGCAGTGCCTGCTGAGGCCAGAAGAGGGAGGACATCAGATTCCCTGGAGGTGAAGTCACAGGCGATTGTGAACAGCCTGACCTAGTTGCTGGGGACCAAATTGCCAACCTCTGGAAGAGCAGTGTGCTCTCTTAGCCACCAAGCCGTTTCTCCAGCCCTACAGCATTCTTACCCATATGTGTAAGGCTTCTTCCTGTGAACTGAAGGTAGCTATATTAAATCTACACCTGACTGGGTAACTATTTGCTGTGCTGAGCCTGAGCCTCCTGATCTGTGGGCTCTGGGTTTCTGCATCCCATTACAGCTTGCATTTATCTGTTTGTCTTCACCATGATGTGGTTGTTTCCAGCATGAAAATCTTATTTAAGTTCTTTATCTGAGGACATGTCGGTTTCCTTCACTCTGTCACTGCTTTCTGTCACCCTCTGAACTTCACTACCCACCACTCTCTTCTCTGGTGTTTTCTGATGAGATGCAGCGTTCTTGCAAAGGACCCAAGTTCAGTTCCCAGCACCCTTGTCAGGCAACTCACAGCCACATGTAACTCCAGCTTCAGGGGGTCTAGTGGCCCCTTCGGGCCTTCTCGAGCAGCTACAGTTCGGTACACATACCCTACGTATTCATACATATAATTAAGACTAAAATTTAGAGTGGTTTCCGGGGATTGCTCATTAGCTTTTGAAATGGAGTCTCATGATGTTACCCAAGCTGGTCTCATATTACTAGACTCATATGATTGCCCTGTCTCATCTTTCCAGGTAACTGGAACTATAGTCAAAATGTACATTTTAAAATGAACATTGCAAGTGTGTCCAAAGGGTTCCAGTTTTGCTTAGTAAAGCTTGGGGAAAACCGGGGGCTGGAGAGATGGCTCAGTGGTTAAGAGCTTTGCCTGCTCTTCCAAAGGTCCTGAGTTCAATTCCCAGCAACGGCATGGTGGCTCACTGCCATCTGTAATGAGACTTGGTGCCCTCTTCTGGCCTGCACTGCGTACGCAATAAATAAATAAATCTTAAAAAAAAAAAAGATTGGGGAAAACTATGTCCACCCATCATCAGGAAGTAGAAGGTTCAGAGCACTGAGATGCAGTCTAGGAAGGCAGGGGTGAGAGCTACGGGTTAAGAGCTGCCTCCTGCAGGAGCTGAGTTTGCTTTTTAAATGTTGTTCTACCTACTCATGAGGAAAATTTCCTCCAATAAAGGTTTGTTGACTTTGGTTTCTCTTTCACCCAGTCCCGCAGCTGTTCAGTCCCAAAGAAATACACAGAAGTCTATATTAATCATAAACTGGTTGGCCTATTAGCTCAGGCTTCTTAATAACTCTTTCTTACATCTTAAGTGAACCCATAAGTCTTGTCTATGTCAGCCACATGGCTCGCTACCTTTATCAGTGAGGCATTCTCATCTTGTTTCTTTTGTGTTGGGGGTGACGACTGCAGACTGAATCTTTCCTCTTCCCAGAATTCTCCTGTTCTCAATGCCCCACCTCTACTTCCTGCCTAGTCACCCCACCTATACTCCTGCCTGGCTACTGGCCAATCAGCATTTTATTAAATAAGTACAAGAAACAAATCTTTACAGGGTAAAACCATTGCCCCACAGCAAAGGTTTTGTGAATGAATGAGTGGGTTAAGCAGAATGAATGGACAGATGGATGAGCACAGAACTGGTTGGATGAACGTCAGCTGGCATCCACAGCCACGCTGGTTCCCACTTCTGAGCCAAACCTGGTGGCGCTGAGGATCCCACGTGTGGGAGCAGGGTGACAGCCCTAGGGCTCTAGGTTACTTGGCTGAGGGAGACAGATAGAAGGGAGTGCCTAATTCCAGGCATTTCCATAAGCATCCACCTCACATACCTTTTTTCTCTTTTGTTTACTGCAGCTTGTAAGTCCGTTTTTTGTTTGGTTTTTGCTTTGTTTTTCCTTTCGAAGCAGAGAACATCCTGGGTGGACTTTAGTTTTTGGAAGTGTCTTTCTCAAAGTGGAATCTTCAGGGATTTGAGAAAAAAGAAACCTCATTTCTTGCTTCCTGAAATGACAGTCACATGCTGGGTCGGGTGTAGCATTCACTGGTCCTGTCTAACCTTAGCAACAGATGCGCATATTTTCCATTCCCTGATGTTTTTATTTAAAGCATCTATTTCCTTCTCTCCCACTGAAAAGGAAGTCTGGGAGTGAGGGGAGTGGAGGTTGCCAGGAGGTCTGAGAAGATGACTGTGCTGTGGTGGGGCCCTTCAAGTGACACTTACTCTCACGGCTGCTGGCTTTTTGGGTTTATGAAGCCTGAGGCTGGAACCCAGGGCCCCTGATACTGAGTCACACCCAAGTTCGATGTCTCCCCACCTTGGGTCTCTTCGTGTTGGTGTCAAGCTCTATCAGCCTCAGTTTCTACATCTTTGATTTAGGGGAGACTGTTAGCAGAATGGGGGCGAGAGGATGGGACCTTTCCCAGCATATGGTGGATCCATATGCCTTCCCATCACTGATGTCCAAAACCAGGGGGAAGAAATAGCTGAATCAAGCTTTCCATGCATTCCTTTTGGGGGCCGTCTGTCCCTCAGCACCCCTTCCCTGCCTTCAGCTGTCACTGTGGGGGTGGGCCAGACAGTCAAACAATTGCCATCTCTTAAAACCATGTACGACTGTGACATGGCAAGACTGGGGAAATTCTGATGAGTAACTCAGAAGTTAGCTGTGACCTGTCATTGTGTCCCCTTACCAGGAAGCTGTGAGATTAATGAGGGGTTGTGCATGCACGTGTGTGTGTATGTACAGGGGCTTAATTTGTTTGAGAGCCTCACATGTGCCAGGCATGTGCTCATGTGAGCTAATCACTACCCATGTAAAAGGCTTGGTCTTGGCTGAAGCTGCCATTCTGTTAACAAATGAGCTTGCTGTCGTTTAAATGACACCGAGAGGCTGCAGAGATGGCTCAGCAGTTAAGAGCACAGTCTGCTCTCTCGGAGGACTCCTGTCCTCATTCCTTCATGTCTGTCTCCCTTAGTCAAATAATGTGGGGCCCAACAGGCTGTTACCCTGCTCCCACACTTGGGGCCGTCAGCTCCACCAGGTTTGGCTTAGAACCAAGAGCATGCAGAAGTGGGAGCCAGCATGGGTGTGGATGCCAGCTGACGTTCATTCTCCTAGTTTTGTGTTCATCCTTTTACCCAGAGGATCCAGCCACCCATATGGTGGCTCATAGCCATTTATAGCTCCAGGGATCTAATAGCCCCTTCTGATCTTCCCAGGCCAGGCACACACACGGTACATATCCTTGCAGGCACTCACATACATGAGATGCAAATTTAAAATTTTTGAGTAGATAAATAAATTTATGGCCCTGAGAATGTTGGAATCTATCCTGTTTCCCACACTGATAGAAGATGATTTTAACAGATGCATAGATCCAGAGGCCCAGGCAGCCTCTGACTCCTGAGGGCTGTGGTTTAGATGCATGCCCCTGCACCCAGCCCTGCAGCCTTTTTCTTAAGCACTGACATGTTACTATATTTCTCTGGGTTTGGTTTTAATTTTTGAGGTAGGGTATTATTACATAGCCCAAGCTGTCCTTGAACTTGTAATCCTCCTACTTCAGAGGAATTTAATTTTTTTAACTTTATTGTTTTCTAGTATATTGAATATACTAGAAAATTCACTCATTCACAAAGTGAGGCGTACAATTTAAATATGAGGATAGATGACTCAGTGGTTAAGAGTGAGTGCTGGCTGATCTTGCAGAAGACCCAAGTTCAGTTCCCAGCCCCCACATGGCAGCTTAGAACCATCCTTAAATCCACTTCCATGGGATCTGATGTGCTCTTCTGACCTTTCCAGGCACCAGGCATATACACACTGCACATATATACATGCAGGCAAAGCACTTGTGCACATAAAATTAATCTAAAAATTAAAATGTAATTACTAAATGTACAGTTCCTCATTAACAGTCAGTTGCAGCACATCCCGTCATTCCCCAAAGATCCCTCCTGTTCCTAAACCACTCAGAGTGGTCACGAATTTTCTGTCTCTCTTTCTTTCTATCTGTCTGTTGTCTTTGTCTGTTTCTTTCTCTCTGTTTTACCGGTTCTGGATAATCACCGCCTTTGTGTTTCACTGTGTCTTTTTGTTGTTGTTCATTTGTTTTGTTTTGATTTTTTGAGACAGGGTTTCTCTGTTGCTCTGGAGCCTGTCCTGGAACTAGCTCTTGTAGACCAGGCTGGCCTCGAACTCACAGAGATCCACCTGCCTCTGCCTCTCGAGTGCTGGGATTAAAGGTGTGTGCCACCACCGCCCAGCTGGGATTTTTGTTGTTGTGCTTGTTTGTTTCTTTTTTGAGACAAGGTCTCTTGAACTCTGTGTAGATCAGGCTGTCTTTAAACTCACAAACAGATCTATCTGCTTTTGCCATCCAAGTGTTGGGATTAAGGGCACGTGCCACCATGCTCGGCCTATCTGCTTTGTTTCCTCTCACTGATGGACATTCAGTGGCCCTTTTAACGATCAACTGTGTTGTTAGGATGCAGTCACCAGCTGGTGGTCTTGGATTTCTCTGGACCCTTGTGGAGTAACACAGTGAGCATTTTTCTGCTTGTTTCCTGTGGACATGTTCTTCGTTCTCTGGGGTGGTAGTAATGTCTAGGCATGTGACTTCAGCTCTGAAGGTGACCATATTTAGCCATCTCAGGAACCTGAGCTGCCTCTTTATTTTCCCTGCAGCCCTCGAGGCTAGCTTGTCTACGTGCAACACGTGCCTTGTTCTTAATTACTAATCGGCGCTGTAGACATGAAGTAGTGTGTCACTGTGGTTTTGCTTTGCATTTCCCCGGCGACTCACATTATTGCAAATATTTTTGTGTGATTGTAAAGGCACTTCCTATGTTTAATGTCTTCTTGGTGAAATGTCTGTTCAGATCCTTTTCTGGTTTTTAAATGAGATCATTTCTCACCTCATGGTTGTGCAGGAAGAGTTCCCTTCGTGATCATGTGTTCCTTCCTGATGCTGTTGTGTCTGAGGAAGGCTTGCTTTGTCGGGCCATTTCATTCATGTAAGTGTAGTAGAGTATGTTTGCCCAAAGTGGTCAAATCCACCACTTGCTTGTTTATACATTCCTACATGACCACAGGCACAGTGCATTGTGGGCTTTTCCAGATACATCACATACAGGGCAAATATAGACTAAAGTATTCTCTCCCATTCTGCAGCCTTACACTTACTTTTGGAACACAAAGTTTCCTATGATTGTTTGAGACAGGATCTCCTTCTGTTTCCAGGGACGACCTGGCTCTCACTGTGTAGCTCGGACTAACCTCGAACTCATGGTGCCTTATGGATGCTGGATTACACCCCACACTGTGCTGGGCTCTTTGTTGGACTCTAAGTCCACTGAACCAGTTTTTCCTTTCAGGCTTGAGCCTTCAGTGCCATATCTAAGAAGTGCTATGTTTCCTTTTAAGATTTATTTATCTAACTTTTTTAAAGATAAGACTTCTTTTAAAAAAAAAAGTATTTACTTAGTATGCATACAGCATTCTGCTGACATGTGTGCCTGCAGGCCAGAAGAGGGCGCCAGATCTCATTACAGATGGTTGTGAGCCACCATGTGGTTGCTGGGAATTGAACTCAGGACCTCTGGAAGAGCAGCCAGTGCTCTTAACCTCTGAGCCATCTCTCCAGCCCTACTTATTTTAATTTTATGTTTATGACTGTTTAGCTTTCATGTGCACCATGTATGTGCCTGGTGCTGTCAGAGGCAGAAGAGGGTGTTGGATCCTCTGGAATTGGAGTTATAGATGGTTTGAGCTGCCAAGTGGATACTGGAAACTGAACCAGAGTCCTCTTTGAGAGCAGTAAACACTCTTAACCACTGAGCCATTTCTCTAAGCCCAGACACTAGCATGTAGACCTGCCCCGTCAGAATATCCGTGAGGGTCTCTGTCCAAACTCAAGGTCACTAGCCAACTGCTTCTTCCCCTGAGGCTGAGTCCTGCAGCAGAGCTCAGGTGGTATTCTGCTGCTGGCATCTGCTCTGTGTGCTCAGAAAGTGGCACTGACAAGCTTGGGGCTTCGTGGAAATGGTGCCCTCCCAGACTTGACAAGGTTCTGCTGTCTGGCTCACCCTTGCTCGCAGTGCTTTTTACTTGGGATGGGAGCCAAGAAATTAATGTTTTGACTTACTCAGCTAGAAGTGTCACCTATGCAAATGAAGAGAGCAGGGGAATGGGGAGCTGTTCAGAGTGTGCCGAAATGGAATCCTGAATTCTCTTTTCTTATAGAGAAAACATGTAAAAACATTGCTTAACTATTTTTAATGAAATTTGTTTTATTGTGTTTTTAACAACAGACGTGGTTACTGAGTTTTTATTTTTCCCATTATTAAATTAAGACAAAGCTCATCCTTGACACCTTGGGAACTATTAAAGATAACGCTTTCCACAGCCCAGAGAAAGCTGTGCGTGCACAGAGGTCCACCCTCTCCCAGAACCTTTCCGTTAGTAGAATTGGCACTAGCCTATGCAGACAATATCGTGAAGATTTCGTTTTGTCATAAGATTTTCCTGTATTGTCATGAGCGCTCTTAGATTGGGTGTCCAGTGACTATGTGATGCTCTCTTCTGTAGTGACCTCACTCTCAGTTACTGTAACAGAATGCCCAAGGCAGGTTAACCATAAACGAAACAAAGAATTCAGATGACCAAAAGGTCAAGGTTCAGCAGTCCCAGTGCGGTGGCCACTGGTGGGGGTGGACTCAAGAACTCTTGTGGAAGGCAAAAAGCCACCCCTGTGAAAACAGGAAGCTAGAGAAAGCCATGATCAGGTTCAACTGTCAGTGCCAGCCCGTTCTTCCAAGATTTAAAGGTCCCAGAAGCATTACCTGGATCCCCATGATGAGCAGTTTCCCCACCCCCAAGGGGGTGGAGACCCCACTAGGCTCCTCCAATGGCTTTTAGGAACCCTTATTGGATGTCCTGTATCCACATCCAAAGTACACAGCCACAGGCCAGTCTTCCCTGGGACTAACACAGTGGTGATCAGCTCTGGACCTTCACTGTTGTTTTGGTTTGGATTTTTTTTTTTTTGAGGTCCTGTAATAGCCGAAGATAACCTTTAACTCCTGTCCTGTCTCTACCTTGAAGGGGTTGAGATTACCCACCTCAGGCCTACATCTTTATTCATGCAATGATTACCAGGAAACAAATTTCTAACTCTGGGACTTCCAGGGAAGGCTAGACAAGTTATCTAAAATGCTTGGAGCAGTATTCATCAATAAGATAAATCATATCTAATGTTCAAGTTGGTGCTGGCACATGCCCAACACTTGGTAGACAGAGGCAGGTAGATCTCTGTGGTCAGCCTGGTCTATATAGTAAAACCCTGCCTTTAAAAATCAATCAATAAATAAATACATAAAGCCACAGCAATAACAAGAAGAGAAGGTGGTCCCATTAGCTGGACTAGGGCAGCTTGGCTGTGGGAGAATATGGAGGTTGCAATAATTGAGCACCTCCTGTATGCCAGGCACAGTATTCGGTGCCTGGAATGCTACACCTAAAACCACTATCTGCAGGTTTTGGTTAGATCCTTGACCTTGAGGAAGATGGATGGTTTTTAATTTAGAGTAGATGGAAGCTACTGCTTGTCATATGCTTCCCATGAAAGGGTGCTTAGATCTCTCAAGGTAACTCTTTGCTAGAGAAAATCTGACTTGAAAGACCCACCTTGGGTTGGGGATGGGGCTCAGTTGGCAACATTCAGGAAGCCCTGGGCTCTGTCCCCAGGACTGCACAAAGTTGGGCATGGTGGCACATGCCCGTCATCCCAACACTCAGGTGATGGAGATAAGAGGATCGGGAGTTCAGAGTCATTCCTCAGCTATATAGGGAGTTTGAGTTGGAGGCTAACCTGGGTTGCATGAGCCCCTGTCTCAAAAAAACAAAACAAAGACTGGAGATGTGACTCAGTGGCAAAGAGCACGAACTGCTCTTGCAGAGGATCCCAGCACCCAAGTCCAGCAGTTCACAACTTCCTGTAATGCCGGCTCCATGAGATCCAGTGCATTCCTCTAGCTTCTGAGAGCACCTGTGGGCACACATGCCCGTGAACACACGCACGCACACACACACACACACACACTTTTTAAACCCACAAGCAAGTCTCACTTACTGCGAGATGCATGTTATGTCCTAGGCTAGACAAATGTGCCATTGCTCTGGTTACATTTTCTTTGTCCCCCATGGATCATCTGACATCAGACATGTCATTGTCACATTGGGAGGCGTCTGCTACTGGTGTTCCTTGCAGAGAAGCTGGGGTTGTTTGTACAGACCAGACACAGAGAAGCCCCCCAACACAGAGTGACCCCTCCCCCTAGTGCCAGTGGTACTCAGGTGAGAGACCCAAAGGGAGCAGGCCTAGACTACAATCTCAGCAAACACTCTAGCTATGTGGCTTTAAATGAGTTGCTTGGCCTCTTTGAGCTTGGGCCGCTCAGGTCAATATAATTGATGTGTGGTCCAGAATGTGGAAGGAACATTGACCCTGGACTTGCTTTCTGGTACTTAAACTTGATTATATTGTAGAGTTTGCAATCACTACAGAGGCTGCACCTGCTAATGGCTTTGGTCTGTATCTACCACTGTAACCCAGAAGAATGTCACCCTATCCCTGAGCCCATTGGGGAAGAAGGACCCACTGCTGCCTTTTACTGGACCCTCCTTGCCTCATCCTGCACAGCCCTTGACAAACTGACTGGCTCTGTGTGTTCCCACTTTCTCTTTAATCCCCTGTGGTCCGTGAGGTCAGATGGAAGCCCATGTCCCCAACACGTTGTCAGTCCCCTGTGGATATGAGGCCAGATGGACGGGTCTCTGCTCTGTGTGTCCTCCACCCTCTTGGTAGTCCCTTGTGAGATGGAAGGCTGGATAGGGTCATGCCCCCACCTTCTCTGTCAAGTCTTTGTGGGCTGGAAGGCTGCATGGGGTCTGTCTGTTGTTGGCATGTCTCCCCCTCTTGCCACAAGCATCTGGCTCTCTTTTAGAAGCTGCTTATGAATCTGCTGTTCAAACTGCTGATCCATAAGAAGGGAGAAGAACACTGATGTGCTATTTCCAGGCTAGTAAGGGCTAGATAAAGCACACATACTTCCCAGCCATGGTAACCCTGTGACCCTGCATCTGCCCAGAGGCCTGTGCTCAAAATGGTCCCCAGATGTCAGGATGTTCTGCATCCCTTGTCACCAGATTCCTGATCATTTGAACATTTTTATTTAGGGCTGCGAGGCTTGGTTCTAGGGCACTTGCCTGGGGAGGGAGAAGCTTTACGTTTGATCCCTGGTATTGAAAAACATTTTTTCTTTTGTTTTCTTTCATTTTATTAGGACTATCAATAAAGTAGCTGGTCCTGAATGGGACTTGGAGTGGAGGAAATTTCTCTTGTGGGCCCTCTGCAGCCCTCTCTGTGTGACCATAGGCCCAGGCCTAGAACCCGTGGGTCCCTGAGGCATCTTTTTCCTGAGAAGTCTCCGGCATCCATCAAGCCGGTCCCTAATTCTCCCCCTCCCTTTTTTGGAATTGCCTTTTGAAGACCAGTGCTGTTTGCTGTGTTCCCTGTGTAGCCATTTTTTTCTGGGCTTCCAGCCGGCTCCCAGAGTTCCCCAAGGCTTTTCCACTTCCAAGGAACTGCAGGCATTCCTCAGACCTCCCTGTGTGAGCTGAGCACTGGGGTTTCCCTGCAAAAGCAGATACAAATGCAAATGTGCCCCCACAGCTCCACCCCACAGGACTTCCCCAGCAGCTCTCCCCAACAGCCTGCCCCAAGGGCCCTCCTCCAAAAGCCCCCCCAACAACAGCTCCCTCCTTCCAATAGCTTCCCCACCAAAATCTCAGCTCTGAAGTGCTTCTATTCACAGGCCTGCAGCTTTGCAGGGCAGAGCAGCCTTCTTCCTCTTGGGTTAGATCAGCAGGAGGGTGTAAAGGGTCTACAGCAGCAGCAAGTACTGGCTGAACGAAGAAGCTGTCCGAGCTAAAATTCTTTACAACATGCTGTCTCCTGCACATTCGTTTCATTTATTAACTTTTAAGGATTTTACTTTTAAAATTATATATGGAGGGTGGTATGTGCACATGAGTGAGGTGTCCTCTGAGGCCGGAAGACGTGAGTAGATCCCTTTGAGCAAGTGTTCCAGGTGGTTGTGACCCAGTGTGCTTGTTGGGAACAGAACTCAGGTCCTCTGGAAGAGCCGCAGACATGCATAACCACTGAACCACCTCTCTAGTCCTACTTACTTATTTTTGATGGTGTGGGGAATAGAACTCAGGGCCTTGCGCATGCCAGGTGAGTGTACTGCCACTGAGTCAGACCCTTCTGCCATTCATTCGTTCATTCATTCATTCATCTAACATACAGTTTTTTGTCTTTTTAGTTTCTGTTTCTGTGATGTAAATACCCTAACAAAAGCAATTTAAGACAGAAAGTTTATTTTGGCTCACAGTTCTTGCTTTCAGCTCATGGGGGAGTGGATCACAGCTGCTGGGGCTTGAAGCAACTGAACCTAAGATAGCCAAGAATTCAAGAACAATGAATGAATGTGTGTTCAGATGGCTTTCTCCATTTTACACAGTGCAGGGTCCCCTCGGTGCCACCCCCTGCTGAGCTAGGCTTTCCTACATTCATTAATCTAATGAAGATAGTCTTTCCCAGGCATGCTCAGGGGCCTGTCTCTCCGTTATTTCTAGAGCAGTGATTCTCAACCTTCCTAAGGCTGAGACCCTTTCATAAAGTTCCTCGTGTTGTGGTGACCCCAACCACAAAGTTATTTTCATTGCTACTTCATAGTTGAAATTTTGTTACTGTTATGAATCATAATGTAAATATCTGATATGCAGGCCATCTGCTCCTCCATCCCAAAGGGGTTGTGACCCACAGTTTGAGAACCACTGGTCTAGAGTCTGTCAAGTTGACAGTTGATACTGTCATATTCATTTATTGGTTTGTGGGGTTTGTTTTTACTTGGTTTGATGCTAAGGATGAAAGTGAGGCTTACCTGCACGTTAAGTAGCTTTTGTTCTTTGCACAAAAGACATTCCACAAATATGAAGGAGAAAGGGAGGTGGGAAATAGAGCGTGCATCAGCCAGGCATGGTACACACGTGTAATCTCAGCACTCAAGGGTGGAGGCAGAAGGGTCAGGAGTTCAGTGTCATCTTCAGCTACCTAATGACTTGAGGCTGGCCTAGGCTACATAAGACCCTTTTTTTTTTAATTGCACTGAACTGTATGTAGTAAGCAAATGAAAATTTATATTAATTAGCTTATTGTAATTTATAAAGTAATAATCAAATTAGTATTCAAAGCCTGATATGGTGGCTCATACCTGCAATTCAGCCCTGGAGGGGCAGAAGCAGGGGGATTACTGCAAGCTCAAGGCCAGCTTGGTCTACACTGAAAGTTCCATGCCATTCATGCCTGTACCAAGAGCTTACCTCCAAAACACAGACATCAATAAATAAATAGATAAATAAATAAATAAATAAATAAATAAATAAATAAATAAATAAATAAATAAATAACATCTTGTTTGTGGTGCTGAACTGGAAGCCAGAGCCTTGATGTCGCTAATGACCCCTCTATCCCTGAGCTATCTCCACAGTGGAAGGACCTTCCTTCTTGGGGCTATGCTAGATTCAGTCCATGCCTCTGTACCTCTTATCCCCCCAGGGTCCCAGTCAGGGATGCTCATAACTACAGGTCAGTTCTCCCTGGTCAGTGACCTAAGAAAAGAAAGAATTTATTGACTATATTTTAGTGTTCACCAAGACTCCAGGGTCCCTTCAGCAGCTGAATAACAACTGAACCCTAAAGCCTAGAGCCTCTGAGGTTTTCTTAACACTTTCCTGACCACCTCTGAACTACTATCATACTCCAAACGCCCCGTCTTCACTTCCTTCTGGGAAGAGGGTAGAGGAAAAGGGTAGTTTTCATAGTGTGGCATCTGTTACAGAGATAGAATGCTTTGTGAGTTCCACTGCCTCTTTCTAGCCACAGGGTGTTGTTGTTGTTGTTTTGGTTTTGCTTTTGTTTTTCTGAGACAGGGTTTCTCTGTGTAACAGCCCTAGCTATGCTGGAACTAGCTCTGTAGACCAGGCTGGCCTTGAACTCACAGAGGTCCACCTGCCTCTGCCTCCCAAGTAGTGACATTAAAGGCATGCACCACCACCGCCCAGCTCTAGCCACAGTTTTGTCTCAGGACCGGCAACCAGCAAAGAGGACATAGGTGAACAAGACAAAGCTCAGGTCAATCAGGACATGTTCGAAATAAGACTTGCACAAGGTACTCATTGCCCTGTTCTGGTTAAACTCTGGCATGCAAACTCCACGAGATCAGAGGATTTTATCCAGTGTATGCATTGCTATCTCTGATAGTCAGAATGATGCCAGGAATCCAACAACTACTCACTGATGGAATGAGGTCAGAAGGAATGCATGAATGACCACATGGGTCCTGATGGTAGGGTGGATGCCCACTACCCCCAGCAGCTCCCAATCTGACCAGCATGATGCTCTTGGGTAACCTCTGACCTTGATCTCGTGTCGTGTCTTTTCTCCTAGGGCAGAAGCCATCGTTGAAGGCTGCCCTTGTGCCAATGAGCCTTCTCAACACCTCAACCTTCGAAGACAAGATGTGTGAGGGAAACAGGACTGCCATGGCCAGCCCTCAGTTGCTGCCCCTGGTGGTGGTTCTAAGTAGCATCTCCCTGGTCACAGTGGGTCTCAACCTGCTGGTGCTATATGCTGTGCACAGTGAGCGCAAGCTGCACACCGTGGGCAACCTGTACATTGTCAGCCTGTCGGTAGCAGACCTGATCGTAGGTGCAGTCGTCATGCCCATGAACATCCTTTATCTCTTCATGGCCAAGTGGTCCCTGGGCCGCCCCCTTTGCCTCTTTTGGCTCTCCATGGATTATGTGGCCAGCACAGCATCCATCTTCAGTGTCTTCATTCTTTGTATTGATCGATACCGCTCCGTCCAGCAACCCCTCCGGTACCTGAGGTATCGCACCAAGACCCGCGCATCAGCAACCATTCTGGGGGCCTGGTTTCTCTCCTTCCTGTGGGTTATACCTATCCTCGGCTGGCATCACTTCACACCCTCGCCCTCAGAGCTTCGGGAAGACAAGTGTGAGACAGACTTCTACAATGTTACTTGGTTCAAGGTCATGACCGCCATCATCAACTTCTACCTCCCCACTTTGCTCATGCTGTGGTTCTATGTAAGGATCTACAAGGCAGTGCGGCAGCACTGTCAGCACCGCCAGCACCGCCAGCTCACCAATGGCTCCCTCCCTTCCTTCTTAGAAATCAAGTCAGAGGATATCAAGGGGGGTACCAAGAAACCTGGGAAAGAATCTCCCTGGGGAGTCCTGAAAAGGCCATCAAGAGACCCTAGTGGAGGCCTGGATCAGAAATCAACATCCGAAGACCCTAAGAAGATGAACTCTCTGACTGTCTTCAGCCAAGAAGAGGATAGAGAAACAGTCACGCGCCACTGTTTTCATCTTGACATCACACAGACACAGGCTATGGCTGAGGGGGGTGGCAGGGGCTCAGAGACCAATGACCAGGCCCTGAGCCAGCCCAAAATGGATGAGCAGAACCTGAATGCTTGCCGGCGGATCAGTGAGACATCGGAGGACCAGACCTTGGTGGATCGACAGTCCTTCTCACGGACCACGGACTCTGACCCCAGCACAGAGCCAGGGCTGGGCAGAGACAAACTGAGAAGTGGGTCTAACAGCGGCCTAGATTACATCAAGATCACCTGGAAGAGACTCCGCTCACATTCCAGACAGTATGTGTCTGGGCTGCACTTGAACCGAGAACGAAAGGCAGCCAAGCAGTTGGGTTTTATCATGGCGGCCTTCATCCTTTGCTGGATTCCCTACTTCATCTTCTTCATGGTCATTGCCTTCTGTAAGAGCTGCTGCAGTGAACCCGTGCACATGTTCACCATCTGGCTGGGCTACATCAACTCCACACTGAACCCCCTCATCTACCCCCTGTGCAACGAGAACTTCAAGAAGACATTCAAGAAAATTCTGCACATTCGCCCCTAAGGGCTCAGCAAGAGGATGCCACATAGTGGATGGACAGTGTCTGATGTCCTAGAGGGAAACAGAGGAAGAAAGCATGGGCGTCACTAGGCCCCTGGGCGTTGGTGAATAGAATCTGAGATCCTGGGCTGAGCAGTATGGAGGTGTTCCCAGGGACCGTCAGAAGAAGAGCAGGTGGCGGTGGTTGGCAGAAAGATTGTACTTTGGGTAGAAAGCAGAGTAGTTGAAAGAAGAAACCTGGCAGAGTATGCCTGGTCCTCAGGAACTGTGGAAGTCTCGGGTGCTCATGGGAAGTCTGGCTCTCTGACATTGAGTTTCTTAGTAACCAAAGTGGGAATGTGTGGCTAGGGTTCTTCTGGAAGGTTAGCCTGAACTCTGAGACTTCCCGCGCAAGAGCTATGTGACTGCAGAGACATACACACAGATGCTGTCCCCTGCCAGGAGTCACCTGGAGAGGCATGGCAGCTATTCCATGGCAACACCACTTCTCAGAACACAGTCCTTCTGAGTCTCTCCTGTAGCTTTCTCCAGAGCTGTCTGCTCCACCCTGGAACCTGCCTTACCTGTGTCTCAGAGTTGCTAGGAAATTAGGCAGCTTGCAAGTCTGTCATTCTCAACTCCTAATTCCTTTTGGCTCTTAAAACGGCAGCAAAAACAGCAACAACAACACCCAGTGTCAAAAACTGCCCTCGAAAGTCAGGAGGAGGAAGAAGTGGTTTTTGAATGGCTGCATCTTAAAAGGAAAGGAAAGGCAGGAGAGCCTTGTTTCTTGGAAGCTCCACCAGGGGGCTCTCACTCAAAGCCCTAGATGAGACAGAACACATGAGCAGGTCCTGTCTGCGGAGTGACAAACTGAGAAACAGGCAGGGGAGATGAGGTTCCTGAGATTGTTTGACACTCGTGTGAGAACCTTAGGATGAGGACACTGCGTGGTCCCAGCTCCTTGTCACCAGTTTTCTCTGAAAGGGAAAAAAATGCATCCTGTCAAGTACTCATGGTGTTCCCCCAAAGAGGTGACAGTTTCCCAAGTAGCTGACATGGGGCACATCTGTGTCCATAGAGGGTGTCCCTTGGAAGGGACAGTGTGGTTTCTATCTGAGACCATATGATTTCTAGTCACACATGCTAAGTGAATCTTTTGAAGGCATGGGAGCATCCAGTTTTATTTAGGCCACAGTCTGGCTGTAATTTATATTGTAAAATGTAATGTTAAACCTCAGTGTGTGTTGTAAGTGGGATCCCTGTAAAAGCTGGTCTTTTTGTCCCTGTTTGCTTGCTCTGTCCAGGTGAGACACTTTTGCTTCCCTTAAACAGGACAGTTGGAAGAACAGTGTGACATGACCACTTTGTGCCTACTTTTCTGAGTCCCACAGGCTGAAGGAACAGGTGGAAATGAAAGCCTGACAGAGGACTTCTGTCTGCTTTCTGCTCATTTTGCAAATGTCCTGTCAGATGACTTCTGTTTTCAAGACTGTTCCCCTGTCCCTTTGCCTTGCGTCCTGGGATACTCTTCCTGCTCAGGCTCCGGGGATCTTGGGGACTTTACTACTGGGTTTAGAGGCTGCTGCTGCTCCATTTCCAGAAGCTCAGAGAAACCTGTGAGTGAGCGCCTCTCCAAGGTGCCTTGGGATGGAAGGACACTTAGAAGGATGGCTCTAAAGTGGCTGAGTGCCATCATGCATGGGGTGAACAGTACAGACAGCAGGTGCAGAGAAATGGCTATGCAGAAAAAGAGCTTTGACTTGGGGTCTTGCAAGGACAAGAAGGGATCAATAAATACAAGTTGTCACCTAAAAAACAAGGTGCCTGTGATGGGGCTCAGGGTTTCCAATACTTATGTGATGACTTCTATGCAGGAGGCTTTCACATGAACCTTAAAAACATAAAACAGAGCTGGGAGGTGGTGGCACACACCTTTAAATCCAGCACTTGGGAGGCAGAGGCAGGTGGATCTCTGTGAGTTCAAGGCCAGCCTGGTCTACAAGAGCTAGTTCCAGGACAGGCACCAAAGCTATAAAGAAACCCTGTCTCAAAAAACAAAAAATAACAACAAAAAAATAAAACATTGGGGTTGGAATGATGGCTCAGTGGCTAAGAGCACTAACTAATCATACAGAGGACCCATGTTCAATTCCTACCTCCTACAC